>QRFJ01007004.1:0-79215 GCA_006176705.1 Cocos nucifera
ATCTTTTCCAGTTGCGCGTATGTGTCTTGGAGCCATTCAATCTCATTCACCGCCAGTTTGACCAAAACATGGGCTAAAAAATTTGTTCTAGAGATGATACCACTTTCTTTCCACATATACAAGTGAATATGATGTTGCTCCTATAGAAGTTCTCGCTATAGGAGCCATTCAGGCATGTATTTGAATTCGTTGGACCTTATCAAAATTGAACCTAGACTCAATTCACACCCAACACCTTATACGATAATTAATATAAATTTACGCTAATATCTCTCATAACTTTTATTTAATGAAATGATGAGCATTGATCTTTAAAATAATGACACCAGCTCAAGAGTTGGAAACCATCTCAGTCCATGCCCATTCCAATTCAAACCAAAACTTGATCCGACTTTGATTTAATGTATCCCATCTGATCCTAGGTTAACCCTAGCAAACCTAATTCATTTTTTTTTAATTTTATTTTACAAGGAGTGAAGGTGCAAACGAGAAAAAGAAGTCACTTTAGCATCTATTGCAAAGTGAGAAGGAAAGTCAACGTAATTTCTTGATGGTGGGGCATGGCGATCAAATGTGATCCAGAACCCCAAATATGGGTCAGGCTTGGTTTAGATGATACTTAGATCTGACCAGACTTGATAGCATCCTAGTATGAAAATAATTTTTCGGTAATCATTTTGATTCTTCTATGACATCATAGTTTAGATTTTTTTTAAAAAAAATATATATTGTATTTGGACTTCCATTTAAAATTTCCTGCTTCTTTTTGTGTATTTGTATTCCAAATCCATTTCCCCTTCCATTTACCATTTGATGGTCCAACGCTGTTCGGGCCTTTGGATATGCCAGCCTTCAAAGTTTCACGCTATTTGTTTTGAGCGCGGATCGATTCCCTACCGTCCGCGTATAATGCTACAGCCGCACATGAACGCAGACCATACGATGCATGCGGCACGCGGCAGTCCATGTTGTGATGGACGGCATCCACAAGTGCCACACCACGGGGATCCATGCTCGTTTGTTCTTTTGTTTAAGGCTCTAAGATTATAACAGCCAGGAACATGCCGAGTGCCAGAGTGATTAACCACCTGAGGGCCACATTCTATAACAATGGATTAATTACTCAAATAGTCACATTAGATAACAGCAAAATACAAGCTAGCTCAACTAGCCGTACGTAACAGGATCATTCATAAGCACAATTAACTTGTTCAAAATCACAGTTCCACGCCATGAAGACTCGACGACTACAAAGGAGAGAAAAGAGCAACACATCCTAAAACTAGGCATATTTTATTCTGAAGACGCATGAAAGCTAGGGGTAACCACATAACCCTCACCATCCTACGTGCGAAGTGTAGATCATTAGCAAAGCTTGGTGCAAAAGCATCGGCCCCGCAAGCCCCGGCAAACTCCTCCTTGGAAGCCCTCGGTCTGGCACACGTTTGCACAGTTGCTTGCTCTCAAGCACGTGCCCTTGAACTTGTGGCTTTGAGACTCGCATGTCCTTGCCTCCGCCACCTTCGTCCCCATCTCTTTTAAGAAGAAAGAAATAAAGCATCGTTAGGAAGCAGTGCGTGATCAGGTGCAGAAACATTCCAACTTGAAACTGAAAAATAAAACCATTACATTTAGCAAAGAAGATAAGAAAGAGAGAAAGGAAGAGGAGGACCAGAGGACATGAGAAGGAACAAGAGCAGGAGGATAGCTGGAAGCATTCGCCGAGAGTGCTCCATTGCAACACACTAGCTGACACACGCTCAGAGCAAAAGAAGAAGGTAGCACAGATGAGGAGGAGGGAAGGGAGCTCACGGTTTATATAGAAGGGTTGGAGAGATTGATTTCAATTTTGAAAATGGGATATGATCGGCAGGTTAATTTGGCATTTTCGGAGATCTACTGCGAGGATTCCTCTAGCTCTTTTTGGGTTTCGTGAAAGAGAGACACGCCCTACCCTAGCTTACGTGGAGGATAATCCTTATGAGAGATTGGACGGCCCAGATGCTAACGAATCAGGTTAAAGTTTTTATCTCGGAAATGGAGCCACCGACTTCACGCGTGTCCGTGAGACCAGACGTTGCTCTCCGCCCGAAACTCGAAAGGCTGTTTTATGTACGCGTCGAGAACCCATGGACGCCAGGGTGTCTAACCTTTCCCAGTGGACGGTGGGAGAATGAGTCCGGATGATGCCTGACACGATCACATGTGATGCTGCAAGAATAGACAAGCAATTGAATTAAAAAGGTACCATCTGCCATCTGTTTTCTAGGCTGACCGCAGCTTAGGTTGGATGGCCCATCGGATAGCAGGGGGCTGGGTCTATTTCACTAGCAGTTGTTGCTCTAACCAAAATTCGAATGGATAATGATGATCTAATTAAAGATTTGGAGACGTAGAATCCACACCACTATGCTTGAATAGCATCCTCTACTCTCTGGATCTTTAGTGAGATCAAATTTTAATGATAACAAATTAGTATCATTTATAGAAAACAGGAATGCATCTCATCATTTTTTTTTATCAGATCTAAATGTCTTCGGTGACAATTTCACCATTGATGTATCCTCAAGCACCGTAGCAACCGATCTTATAGAGATATCTTGGCTCCGATTGGAACTTCTGAACTAATGAGGACAATCAACTAGAAATATCCAGACTCTAGCTAGAATCTCCGAACTTAGAGGAGGCTTAACACCGACCTCATGAAAACACCGTGGTTCCGATTGAACCTGTGAATTTAAAGATAGTCTAGTGCTAATCGAACTTATGGAGATACTTTGGCTCTGGCTAGGATCTCTAAAATACCGACTCTTAGGTCAATGAGAAGAGTTAATAAAATGTTAAGCTTGAATCGGAATCTATTCAACTGATTGGTGGTGGTGGTGGGGTGGAGGAAAGAATCCGAGCTGATCTCAAATATAAGTGTAACAAAAGAAATAAGATATAGATATAACCAAAATTATTTTCAATAATACTTAAATTTTTTTAATCATGAACAGGTCAAATGCAATGCAACTACTTCCTCTGCCCGAGCCAGAAAAAATAGCTCAGATTGAAAAGTAGCTCTGACTTGGGCTTGAAAGTGAAGGGGAATATGATATGTTATATAACCAATTCACAAGACATGTAGCAAACAATTTCAAATAAATTCAAATATTTGAGCTTGAATCTGGATCAAGTAGGCTGCAATAAATTAGGTGTTCATCTACCAAAACTGCATATTTCTATCCAGATGTTTTGCTTAAATAATAGTTGTATAGGATAGTACGCACAAGAAGAGACCTCCATGCTATAAATTGTATCCTCTTTCACCCCATAAGGGAAGGAAGGGCATGTCTAACTAGATCTTTCCCCTTCTTTCAATCATGGATGACCAAAAAATGAGGCCTTGTCTGACATTCAAAATGGTAGCAGCCTGTCATTCCATGAGGCTATATCTCCTCTTTCTCCTTTCTCTTCGAAGACCCAAATCTGACCTTTCCCAAATTCCATGGCCTTCCTTGCTTCTCATGGTCCCTCCCTTCCAAGTACTTGAGAGCAGCCTTATCACCTCCTCCTCTAGGTTCCATGGCCGATGAGGCAAAAGCCAAGAACAACACGATCTTCTCTATCGATCGCTTTGAGGAAGCTATCTACCACTTTTCGAAAGCAATCATGCTTGCCCCCATGAAGTAAGTCCTTTACTCCAACTACTTTATCACCTATGGTTCCATCTATCACTATGTTAAGGCCCTCGCCAACACCACTTGCATGTAGCCGCACCCTGCTGCTAGGGCCCTCACCCACCGGGAAGATCTTCCGTAGGTCGGATTTGTGGGCCAAGCTCATGATAGATTCTATAACTATGGGTGCCGTAGTTAAATTTTGTCAAAATGTAGAACTGATTGGAGTTCGCCGACTTCGAGGCAGAACTCCATGAAGAGATTGCGCGATCCTCACCTACAACCCCATTCTTTAATCGGATCTTGCCACACCCCAACACCATCATCGTTGATCTCCTCGATCATGACAACATTGACATTGCCATTGACATCCTGACCTTCTTAAGGATCTCACTAATAAATAAGTCCTTGAGGACAACACCATGCCCTCATCGAGAATGATGCATTTGAGCTCTTCATCTAGAATTAGAAAGACCACCTCTAGATCGACCACATGCCAATTGGATCTAAAGCAGGCCAATAAGCTCCAAATTAGCCACATACCGACTAGATCCAAGCTAGATCAACCCGAATATATAAGATAACACACTTTAATCATCTATTACGTTCTCTTTACTACTATTATTCCAAAATCTGACCTAATTTAGGTATCAGAGGGTCGGATCAGAGCTAATTTGATGAGCCTCTTTCTTTCTTTGTGTAGATCTGCAACTTTCCAAAATAGATCGTCTTCCATAAATATGGATCAACAACACCTTCCACATGTCCAGATCTTTAATGAGGTCATTATCGTTGAGCCAGATTTTGGCAGAAATACTAATAATTTAGTTTTAAATGTAATGGCAGAACATCCCTCCCCTACAACTCAAGTTGAAGGATTGTCTAGCTGATTTTCTTAGCTGCAAATTTTGATTGGCTAATATGTCAGCCATGAGCATAGAGTTGGATTGCTTTGGTTTGGCCGCTTTTGCTACTCATAATTAGATCTAAACTACATCTAATTGTATCAACTAGATCATACTAATGATTGTTCATATAAAGGCTTGTTTGGTATTGGTCATGCCCCAAATTGAGCATGTGATAGAGTAGATCCTATAGGCATGCAAGGCTACAGATCAAATTATAAAAATCTGAGAATGATGATGATGATAATAATAATTATTGGTGCAAAATCTAATTACCGTCGGAGAAGATGAGGTCACCATCGGTGACTTACAAAATAAGTCTTGTCCAGCGCCCGGGATGGTGGCTCCGGTAAGATACTTCGATGGTCAAGTTAGCTTTTTCAACCAATAGAAATGGAGTGCTCAGTCAAGAAAGTTGTAGAATTTTGGAAAGAAGAAGAGAGCTTGGAGAAAACGTATCTGAAGGATCCCTTTTATAGATGAAATTTGTAACAAACTGATAGTGATAGCCGTAACTATCGGATAGTGGGCCACTCGGAGCCATGTGAAGTTTGTTATGAAGGATAGTGTTTGTTGTCATGAGGTGCCAGTCCGTTTGAGATTTGATAGTCAAAGTTCAGAGGGATAGACGTCAGTTGGTGATGACCTTTGAGCTATATCAATTCTAGAGGAGTTCGAACTCCTCTGAGGTAGTCCGAATGAAGTTCGACTGTTGGAGAAGTTCGAAAGGGATTCGACCATTGGAGGAGTTCGAAAAAAGTTTGGCCATTGAAGGAATCCAACCGCTGGAGGAGTCCAAAAGAAGTTTGGCTACTGGAGAAGTTCCAAGAGAAAGAATTTTTGATCGAAGCTCTTCTATGATTATCAGTTACATTAGGCTAAGCATCAGACTGAATTTCGATGGGAGCGGGATTTATCCCCAACAATAGTCCTCCTACTCCTAATTTCAAAATTTGAAGGAAGGAAGAAAAAAGGCGACTACCAAAGTTCGATCTTGGATTTTCATGCTTGTCAGGATGAGACATTTTGGTGTTTACTATGCTGGCATCGAAGCTTTTTAAGTCTGAAATGAGTTCGAAAAGATGGCCCTTCAAATCTTCCATCAAAATTCTGCCTCAGGTATGGTGCCATAAAGACTCCGCCCATTGCCGCTCCTCTATCATGATGAGTGGGATATGCAGTGCATGCTGACCAACCAAAGTCGATCCACAATCATAACTGCTTCGGATTACCTCTGGCCAGGACGAGACATTTTGATGTTTACTATGCTGGCATCGAAGCTTTCTAAGTTTAAAATGAGTTCGAAAAGATGGCCCTTTAAATCTTCCATCGAAATTTTATCCCAGGTATGGTGCCATAAAGACTCCGTCCGTCGTCACTCCTCTATCATGATGAGTGGGACATGCGGCGCACACTGACTGACCAAAGTCGATCTATAATCATAACTACTTTGGATTACCTCTGACTATTTAAGGCCTTCTCCTATTGTTCGAAAGTCATTTCTACCCGAGTCTTCTTCTTCCTTCAGCCTCCATCCATTTTCTTCCCAAGGGTCTCATCCTCCTCTCGCCTTCCTAAGCTCTAGACACTCTCTCGATTGGTTCTCATCGCGTCCATCATTCTTTCATCCTTTCTGGATAGTTTAGGTCAGTTTCCTAATCCTTCTCTTAGGTTATTCATGCTTATCACTTCTGGCTCCTTGCTTTCTTGATTTTTTTTGGGAGGATTTCTTAGGGTTTATCTCGATTCAAATATCCTCCAAAACCTCCCACTCCATTGATTCTTGGGGCTTGTTCGGATCGATCTTCTTTAATTCTGCACCGCTGACCGAGGTAGAACCTAGAAACATATCCTGCTCATCTTTTGCTCCAAACACCATCTCATCCATCCTTACCCCAGATGATCTTTCTCTGATCCGAATCCATATAGAATCCCTCTAGAATATGACTTTGAACTTCCTAGCTTCGATGATTGGGTCAGCTCTCCTCCGATTGGCCAATTTTGTTTGTACTTAGAAGTCTTGTGCGTCGGACTTAGACTTCCGCTGCCCCCATTCGTAGTTGTCCTCTTCTAATTTTTAAACATCTCCTTCACATCTATCGTACCAAACATCTTTCGATTCGTCATAGATTTTCTCTCCTTCTATCGATTGACCAAAGTTCAGCCGACTATTTCACTTTTTAAAAATTTTTATACCTTCAAGCACCATCCTTCCATGAAGGATTGATGGTACTTTCCCCCTAAGTCGGCAAGAAAGGGTTATTGAAAGGTGCCTCTTCTTTCGTTCATAATTAAAAGGAAAAGTATTTTTTTGTACATTGCCCAACTTTGCCATTAGATCTTCCTTCATGGGGTTATATTAGAGAGTTAGTTCGTTGAGCTCTTAGCTTAGACAGAGCCAACCTTGATTCCTTCGATAAACTTAAGGCATACTGAGCCCCTCTTCTTTTCGATCTTTTAAGGAATAGACCCTATTCAACCTAGGTCTGAGCTCCCGCGATCCGGCTGGTACATCTTTTGATTTTTGAATCCACATAGTTTTGCACATGTGTATTGCTACTAACCGCGCCTCTTTTCTCACTATAGAGATGGACACACAAGCTGCCAAGATGCTTACCAAAGGACTCTTCACTAAGAAGAGAAAAGGGAAGGTGCAAAATGATGGCTCAAAGAGGACGAAGGTCGGTGTTTCTAGCTCCAAAATCCTTGCCTCCATTATCGTTGCATCCGAGGTCATCGTCGATGCCGAGACTGCCCTAACTGCTGAGGTTGGTACCGCTAGCGCAGGCCCGATGCCTCCCTGCCCTTAGATCCCTCTAGTGGGGATCGAGTTTTAGAGCTCCCTATCAAGAAAGGGATAGGAGAGGGAAGAAAGAAGAAAGCCATTATGAAGACGTCCTACAAGGCTCGCCTAAGCGGACCGGATGGCGGCGACAACGAATGAGGGGAGGATCCCTTCGATAAGTCAAAGATCATCTGAGATCTTGCTGATAGATTTGCCATGCCCGAGGTGGTGGACTAGATGGCTGACTTGGACCCACGGTAGCTCATCTGGGGTTCTCTCAGAACCATCCTCAAGGTAATTGCTTCATTGCTTGACTCTTTCTCTTCTCTTCTGTGCTTTTCTTCTTCTTCTTTTTTTTTTTTAAACACCAATCGTTCATTGTAGTCGGATCACTAGATGCTCGCCCACATCAAGAGGGCGCGTCGTCAGGAGGGGGAGGCACAGAAGACCCAGGAGGACCTTCGAGCCGAGGTCTGTCATCTTCAAGAGAGGGTTGACGAGGTCGAGCACCTTGTTGAGAAGAAGGTGGTGGACATTGAAAGTCTTCAGGGTGCGCTCTGTAAAGAGAAATTCATCTCAGTCGGATTAAAGGCCACACTGGCCCTGGAGGAGGAGAGGAGGAAGGAAGCCAAAGATAGGGTTGCCGAACTAGAGATCCAAATGGCGAAGTTGATCTCGGAGACTATGACCCAGGCCGTGGAAGAGTTCAAGACATCTTTTGAGATGCGGAACCTGAATGTCAAGTTCGGCCAAAAAGCATTCATCAAGGGTTTCGAGCTATATAAAGGTAGGGTAGTTTGGAGGTTTTCTGAGCTCGACCTTAGCTTTTTGGAGGAGGAGGAAGACGACGTGGATGCGCGACCGTCTAATGCTGTAGTCGACCTTTCCTTCGATGAGCTCGCTTTTGGCCCATCTAAACCTGCTGTAGAAGTGTCCGAACTAGTTCGAAAACCCAAGGCGAACGAGAGCGATCTGGCTTTGCCCTCCGTTGTCCCTTCCGAGGTTGAGATCCTCGAGTAGTTGTATATTTTTCTTTCTCTATTTTTTTATATCATATACTAAAAAAATTTTATTAAATGAAGTGAATTTTTTCATACCTTTGAGCGTTTTTCGTATCTCGAATGCAGTCTCCTATCAATGCTGTCCACTACCTCAGGGGGTTTTGATAAAGCCCTTGATAAAGAACCTGAGGAAGAAAGTTCATCTTCTGAGGAAGAAGTTGAAGAAGATGAAGATGACTTTCAAGCCTCAGAAAAGAATGCTTCTGAGGCGACCAAAGAGGTCACTCACCTCCAAGGCTTGCATATGAAGGAAGCGGTGAGCTTCAGTATCTAGAAGGATGGCTTCGAGAAGGAGATTATCGAACTCAAAAGAAATGCCAGCGATAAATCTTAGGCACTGATAGCAAAGATCAGCTCTCTTGAAGTTGACCTGAAGAATACTGAGAAAAAGATCCATCTTCTAGAAGGAAGCTCGCCGTGGTCTACCGACAAGGTCTGGTATGACTAGGACTAGTCAATAAAGTTTTTTCAGCTTTGGAAGTGGCTGCAAGATACTAAGGACTGGCATAATAGTTACCGAGTGACCTGGGCGGAGAAGATGTCCAGGCTTGAAGGTGAGTTTAAGATAGCCAGAGATGAGGCGACTCATCTTCAGAAGCGACTGCATAATAATCGAAGAGCCAGTGCGAGTGGCAAGTCAGAGAAGATTGCCTCCTTGAAGAGGATCGTCGGTGAGCTCTCAAAGGCGATTGGGGCAGAGCAGGCTGAGGTTCAGTGGCTGAAGCTCCAGCTCACCTATGAACATCTGGCTATCGAGGATGCGGAGGCCAAGTCTAAAGTTTTAAGGAGATAGCGGCGAAAACTTGAGGATAAGTTTCAGCTTGCCAACAGAATGCATGTAGATGATCTCTTCTAGAAGGAGCTTGAGGAGGAGATCCGTAGGCTAAAGTAGGCCTTGGTGATGGCCGAAGCCGACAGTTTGAAGTCCAAAGAATCTGGTTTGCCTTAGAGCTTCAGCCTCTTCCCCCTCTTTTTTTTTCTTTTAGTGTAATCGGCCTTGTCAGTCTATGTTTTGCTTGTAATGAACTCATTTTTGTAATGAAATAATACATTTCTTGTTATTTTCATTTCGCATGAATCTGAGGTCTATTTATGGCCTTACCTTCTTTACCTCATTTTTCTCTCTATCGTCTTCTTATGAAATACTTATTGTGGATGTCGAGCTTGTTGTAGACTTCGAACTAGGATCTCTTCTGTAAACCAGGATAAGATTCTACCTTTCGCATTTGACGTAGTCAGGTTGTCGTGGAAAAACACGTATAAGGATTCTCCACTAAACTTCTTCCTTCTCCACATCTTTAGTCTATGAGGTTTCGACTTTTGCGCATGTTAGGATGAGGCTTTCTTTCTGCTCTTAACATAGCTTACGGGGGTGCATTAAGATTGTCGGTAGGGCCTCTCCCTCTATCTCATATTATATCGATCATCGACTTGGCTCACGTTAGGACGAGGTTCTCCTCCTATTCCTAATGTGGCTTGTGGGGGCACATTTGGGGCATTGATAGAGCCTCTCCCTCCATCCCATCTTAAATGGATGAGATCTTCGACTTTGCTCACATTAGGATGAGGTTCTCCTCATGTTCTTAACGTAGCTTGTAGGGATGCGTTAGGATCATCGATAGGGCCTCTCCCTCCATCCCATCTTATATCGATGAGGTCGTCGACTTTGCTCACATTAGGATGAGGTTCTCCTCCTATTCCTAACGTGGCTTGTAGGGGCGCATTTAGGTCGTTGACAGGGCCTCTCCCTCCATCCTGTCTTAAATGGACGAGATCTTCGATTTTGCTCATGTTAGGATGAGGTTTTTCTTTTGTTCCTAACGTGGCTTGTGAGGACATATTTAGGCCGTTGATAGGGCCTCTCCCTCCATCCCATCTTAAATGGACGAGGTCTTTGACTTTGCTCATGTTAGGATGAGGTTCTCCTCCTATTCCTAACGTAGCTTGTGGGGACGCATTTGGGCTGTTGATAGGGCCACTCCTCCCATCCCATCTTAAATAGATGAGGTCTTCAACTTTGCTCATGTTTGGATGAGGTTCTCCTCCTATTCCTAACATGACTGGTGGGGGCATATTTGAGTCGTTGATAGGGCCTCTCCTTCCATCTCATCTTAAATGGATGAGGTCTTCATCTTTGCTCACGTTAAGATGAGGTTCTCCTTCTATTCCTAACGGACTATTTTAGGTTGCTTCAGAGAATTGTCATTATATAATTTTTGCGCTAAGGAGTAATGATGTTAAAATAGTTTTATTGAAGAAAAGTTACTAGTAGTATATTCCTAAGTTTTCTGAATTCCAAGATCGTGGGAGTGCCGCTCCTTCAAGCTTCTTCAAGTGGTAAGTTTCGGATCGGATGACCTCCTCTATTCTATATGAACCTTCCCAATTTAGCATGAGCTTTCCTTGATCTTGAGGCTACAAAATGGATGCCCGTCAGAGTACTAAATCTTCCTCTCTGAATGCTTAGCTTTTTACTTTGGAGTTATAGTATCTGGCCACTCTTCATCTGTATGCTGCCATTTGAATTTGGGCTTTTTCTCTTTTTTCTTCAAGTAGATCAAGGTTGACTCTGAGGTCCTATGAGTTATGTCGCTCATTGAAGGCCACGATCCATGCTGATGGAAGTTTAAGCTCGATTGGGATGACTGCCTCCATTCCAAAAGTTAAGATAAATGATGTTTCTCCAGTCGATAGCCTTTAAGTAGTTCGATATGCCCAGAGGATGTGGTAGAGTTCGTCTACCCAAGTCCTCCTTGCTCTTCCAAGTCTTGCTTTGATGCCCTATAGTAAAATTCTATTGATCACCTTTACCTCACCGTTTACCTACGGATGTGCTACTGATGTGAAGTGATGGGAGATGTTTAGATCTTCGCAGAACTTAGCGAACCTCATCCCAGCAAACTATCGCCCATTATCTATTATGAAAGTTTGGGGTAGACCAAACCGACAGATGATTGACTTCTAGATGAAGTCCTGCACCTTGACCTCAGTAATTTTTTTTAGTGGTTCAGCTTCAATCCATTTGGTGAAATAGTCGATCGCAACTAGGAGGAACTTTCATTATCCGAATGCTATTGAAAAAGGGCCAAGTATATCCATTCCCCATTGCGCAAATGGCCAAGGTGCGCTTAGTGAAATAAGCTCGAAGGCTGGCTGTCTTTATATGTTTGCATTTTTCTGACAGTGGTCATATTTTTTGACATACTCTATAGAATTATGGTACAAGTTCAGCCAATAGTATCCTTATCGAAATAGTCTTTGTGATAGAGATCTGGCTCCTACATGACTCTCATAAATTTTTTTGTGCACTTTTCATAATGCAAAGTTGGCCTTTGAAGGTTGAAAATATCTCAACAGCGGTAGCGAATACAACCTGCCCTCATACAAAATATACCAAAAGGCTTGATTCCTGAGCTTTCGAGCATCTTTCAGATCATGAGGAATAACTCTCTCTTTGAGATAGGCAACTAACGGATCGATCTAGCTTGGCTCATGCTCCGTCTGCATAACAAGCTGTGATTCCTCTGAGCTTGGATATTTTAGAGTTTCAAAAAATACTTTTTTAGATAGTTTGATTGGGGCTAAAGTGGCCAATTTAGAGAGGAGATTGGCTCTTGTATTTTCTGCCCTCATAATCTGTTGAATGCCAAAACTATCAAAGGTCAAAGTTAAATCCTTTACTTTCTCAAAATATTTCAACATACTTTCCTTCCATGCTTCATAGTTACCACTAACTTAGCCAACTATCAATTAAAAATCACTGTAGACTTGGAGCTGATCTACTTTTAACTCACTTGCTATTTTTAACCCGACGATCAAAGCTTCATATTCGACCCCATTATTAGTTGCAGAAAATTTTAGGCGTAGCGCATATTCGACGACGACTCCCTCGGGGTTGACTAAGACCAATCCCGCTCCTGCTCCAGTAGCGTTAGATGAACCATCCACGTATAGGGCCCAAAAATCTTTGGAAGGATTAGCATTTTCTTTGGAGAGGCTCAGTTGCGACCACGGGATGTCGGTCTTGTTCTGTTCAAGCTCGGCTTCATCTAGAATGGTATATTCTACTACAAAATCTATCAATATCCGAGCTTTGATCAATGGCCGGGGTAGATAATTGATGTTAAACTCTGTAAGCTCGATTTTCCATTTTGTGATTCTTCTAAAAGCATCCATTCGATGAAAGACTACTTTTATTGATTGATCCATGAGGACCATTATGGTGTGCCCCTAAAAATAAGGTCGGAGTCTCCTGACAGTAATTAGAAGAGAGTAAGTCAATTTTTCTAACTTAGAGTATCTGATCTCTACATCCCTCAAGACTCGACTTACGTAGTAGACTGGTCGCTGCATCTTCGCTTCCTTCTTGATCAGGATTGCTGCCAAGACCACCAGAAAGACTGCTGGGTACAAGAATAATTCTTCTTCGGATTCAGGTTTTGCAAGCAGTGGGAGTGAGCCGAGGTAATTTTTGAGCTCCTTAAATGCCCGTTGGCACTCCATCATCCAATAGAAGTTCTTGGTTGCTTAAGAACTTAGAAGAAGGGCATGCATTGCTCGACCAATCTCAAGATAAAATAATTTAGGAATGCCATTTTTTCAATCAGACACTAAACTTTTTTGATTATTTTTGGAGCAGTCATCTCCTAAATAGCTCGAATTTTATCTGAATTTGCTTTAATCCTGCATCTTGACACCATAAACCTTAGAAACTTCCTTGAGGTCACACTAAAGGTGCACTTAGTCGGGTTCAACTTTATCTTGTACTTCTTGAGTGTATTAAAGATCTCTTTAAGGTTGGCGATGTGGTTTATAGAAGCTCAACTTTTGACGAGCATGTCATTCACATACACCTCCATGTTGTGGTCGATCTACTCCTTAAAGATCATGTTGATCAGACGCTGGTACGTTGCTCCTGCATTCTTGAGTCTAAAAGGCATAATTCTGTAACAGTAAAGACCATGGTCAGTAATAAAAATACTTTTTTTCTCATCCTCTGGCACCATTCATATTTGGTTATAGCCAAAAAAGACATCCATGAAGGTAAGGAGCTTGTGGCCCGGGTTGTGTCTACCAGTTGATCAATCCTAGATAGAGGGTAGCTATCTTTTGGATAGACTTTGTTCAACTTTTTGAAGTCTATACACATCCTTCACTTATTGTTTGCCTTTTTGACGAGGACCACGTTTGAGACCCCGATCGGATAGTTAACTTATTGGATGAATCCAGCTTTGAGGAGCTTGTCTACTTCTTCTGCAATTGCCTTCTATTTCTTCAGGGCATGGTTGTGCATCTTCTCTTTTACCGATCGATACTTAGGATCAATGGTCAGCCGATGTTTCATGACCTCGGCATCAATTTTTGGCATATCCATTGGAACCCAGGCGAAGACATCTGCATTTTTCTTGAGGAAGGTGACGAGTTGCTCCCGAACCTCATCCCCCAAGTTGGAGTCGATCTGTACAGTGTGCTCCATATTTTCATTATTTAAGGGCATAGATATGAGGTCCTCCATAGGCTCGCCTCGCTCCTTGATAAGGTCATCATAGACATCAAGCCTATCAACAGGACAAAGGTTGGGCTGAATATTTTTCTGCAGGATAATGGAGTAACAGCATCTCGCCAATGCTTGGTCTCCCCTGATCTCTCTAATTCCATAGCTCATTGGAAACTTCATCTTTAGATAATAAGTTGATACCACTGCTCGAAGCACGTTCAACCTAGGTCAATCGAGAATAGCATTGTAAATAGATGGAGCCTTTATGACTAGAAAATCAATCTATGTCTTAACCAGCTTCGGACGTTGCCCTACAGTCACAATCAAAGTTATTATGCCTTCAACTGGCACGACATCGCCAGTGAAGCCTACCAATGGAGAGTTTATAGGTCCCAAATAGTTATTGAGTAAGGACATTTTTTAGAAAGTATCATAAAATAAAACATCAGCAGAGCTTCCATTATCTACCAAAATGTGGCATACATCATAGTCGATAATATTTAAAGAGATTATAATAGCATCATTGTATGGAAACTAGACTCCTTGAGCATCTTCATCGGTGAAAGCGATGGGCTCTTTAGTTCTCTGCCTCTTCCCAAGCTCGGTCGACCCGCTAGCCTTTCCTCGCCGAAGTCCCTCAGAGATGGTGTTAATGATGCTAAGGGATGGCCGATCCGCTTGCTGCTCTTCCCTCTGTGGTTTCGATTGTAGCAATGTTCTTGATCGATCTTCCCACTCTTCAAGCCGACATCGTAGGAATCGATCGAGTCTGCCTTGCTTGATGAGCTCCTCGATCTTATCTTGGAGTTGAATACATTCTTCAGTATCATGACTGTGGTCATGATGATAGAGACATAACTTGTTTGAGTTGCATCTAGTAGGATGGGAGCGCATCCTTTTGGGTCTCGACAGCTGCTCCTTAATCTCCATCAGCACTTGCATTTTTGGAGCATTGAGGGGGGCATAATTATGAAACTTTTAGAGGGGGGAACCCTGCTGCACCCTTCTATCGGGGCTTTCCTACTTCCGAGCTCGGAGAGGAGTTCGGGCTCGCCTGCGCTTAGGAGGAGTTTGGGAGTGTGGTTAAGCTTCACTTGATTTTTCTTCCTCAGTGGGTCTGCCCGACTCACCAATTCACCGCTTTTCGACGGCTTTATTGTCCTTGGCCTTAAAGGCTTCTTCCACTCGAGCATATTCTTCAGCCCGAGCTAGCATATCAGCAAAATCTCTGAAATATTTTTTCTCCAGGGAGAACAGCAGATCATTCTTCTAAAGGCCATCCTTTAGTGTGGCCATCATAATAGATTGGTCCAGGTTTTGGACCTCTAGTGTAGTGGCATTGAATCGATTAACAAAAGCTCGGGTGGATTCTCCCTCCTATTGCTTGATGTTGACGAGAAATTTCGAGCCCCGCCTGAGACGTCGGCTACTAACAAAATGAGCCACAAATTGATGGCACATCTGATCAAAAGATAAGATGGTATTCGACTTGAGGATCGAGTACCAATTCCTGGCGGCTCCTTTCAAGGTGGATTGGAAGGCCCAGTAGAGAATGGCATCTGGTGCACCATGGAGTAGCATCATGATCTGGAAGGACTTCAGGTGATCAATCGGATTGGAGGTTTTATCATAGTTCTCAAATTGAGGGAGCTTGAAGTTTGGTGGGATCGATTCTTGCATGATGTACTGAGAGAAAGAAGGATCGGTGTAGATATCACTACCATGAGAGAGGAGAGCATGGCGGAGTTCCTCGATCCGTCAGTTCATCTCTTGTAATTTTTGATTCAGATCCTCTTAATCATGAATTTTTAAGATCTTTTGACTGAACGGATGCAAAGCTCTCCTAGGGGTAGAGTCATGATTAGAACATGGGCTCTCGGCTCTCTGCTTCTCCTTTTCGGAGGTCACCGACTGGCTAGCCCAAGTCGGCCATCCCCATACTGGATCATGGGGCTGTAGAGAAGCTTGCTCTGATCGAATTGGCATCGAAGTCTGCTGATGCATGGCCTGCACCACCTCCATGAGACCGCAAATCTATTGGACCAACAGGTTGAACTGCTCTACATCCACCATGACTGTAGTGGAGCTTGAGTTATTAGAACTGAAGTGAGAGTGGATAGATCTAGATTGGATTTGGCTGCAAAGGCCATTGACCGTCGGGTTGAAGCTTTTCTAGAAGGCATTTTTTTTTGAAAGAACTCTAGAGAGGAAGAAAAGAGATTGCTACTGAGCACTCCTTTAAGAATAAGGGAATCTCAGGAATAGAGGGCCCTTCCTCTAGCTCCAATCTTGTTGATGCAAAATTTGATTATCGTCGGAGAAGTCGAGGTTACCATCGGTGACCTACAAAATAAGTCTCATCCAAAGCCTGGGGTGGTGGCTCTGGTAAGATCCTCCAACGGTCAAGTTAGCTTTTTCGGCCAATAGAAATGGCGTGCTCAGTCAAGAAAGTTACAGAGTTTTGGGAAGAAGAAGAGAGCCTGAAGAAAATGTATCTAGAGGATCCCTTTTATAGATAGAGCCTATAATAAACTAATAATGGCAGCCGTAACTGTCGGATAGTGGGCCGTTCGGAGCCATGTGGAGTTTGTTATGGAGGATAGTGTTTGTTGTTGTGAGGTGCTAGCCTATTTGAGATTTGATAGTCAAAGTTTGGAGGGGTAGGTGTCGATTGGTGATGACCTTTGAGCTATATCAATTCTAGAGGAGTTCGGACTCCTCTGAGGTAGTTCGGATGGAGTTCGACTATTGAAAAAGTTTGAAAGGGGTTCGACCATTGGAGAAGTCTGGAAGAAGTTTAGCTACTGAAGGAGTTCGGAAGGAGTTTGGCCACTGAAGGAGCCTGAAAGGAGTTCGACCGCTAAAGGAGTTCAACCACTGAAGGAGTTCGGAAGAAGTTTGACCACTGAAGGAGTCCGAAAGTAGTTCGATCGTTGAAGGAATCCGGAAGGAGTCTGACTGCTGGAGGAGTCTGGAAGGAGTTCAACTGTTGGAGAAGTCCTAAGAAGAAGAATTTTCGATCGAAGCTCTTCTATGATTACCAGTTATAGTAGGCTGAGCATCAGACTGAACTTCGATGGGAGCGGAATTTATCTCCAACAATAATAATAAGCTTTCAAACCTTGAAAATTAATTTAATAAAATTCTAATTAAATCATCCATAACAAATATCTTTATGTAACATAAATCATAATATTTTATCCGAATCAAATGTCCAAACTAAATTAAACTAAGCTAAACTAATCTAATCTAGAAATCTAGATAATTCAAGTATCTCCAAGCGATCTAGATGCTCCCCTAAGTCCCAAGTAGTCATGATTAATGATTTGAAAAATAGAAAGAAAAGCAACATGAGCTACACCAACCCAGTAAGCAACATAACAAGATGAACTGGGGTCTTAGTATGACATGATATTGACTGGAATAAAGAAATATCAAATGACATAGATTTCTTTGAAAATATTTGTTTTCCAAAATTGATAATGAACTCAATATTAAGCTATGACTACATAATTTAGTGATATGAGTCTGATAATACAAATACATTGCATAAAATGTTAAATAATAGATACCACTATTTTAATCATTGATGGCTCGATGTCAAAACCAATTTCTCAAATTACAAGTTGACAGGTCCAACGTGTAATCCCCATTTATGGAGCCATTTTATAACTATGCTAAAAATGTATGTAAAAGCAATTTCACAAACTCCATTGTCATGTTTTCCCAATCCATTTTCCAAAGCAGATCATATATTCAAAATAAATTATCTCAAATAATAAAATAATGCATGCTTGACCTATTGTTGCTTAAAATGGTGCACCTCAGGGAGCAGAGCGGTCGGTCTCGCATAGGGGTGCTAGAGTGACCTACAAAATAAAGTCTGAGCTGGAGGATTTGACTCTGACAATGATCCTTCAATGCTCAAGTCAGCAGAGAATAACTAAGAAACAATGGATTCTTTGAGAGGAATTTTTTGCTTACCTAGGCCCTCCAGGTTTAGGATATTTGTAGAGAAAATGCTTTACAGATGTTATGCCATTTCGTTGATTTTAGGCCATCAATTGCGTTATTATGAGATTATGGCTATTTTTTCAAAATTGAAAGGCTATTATTGGCATGATCGAAATATCTTATCTTCTCCCATAAGTTTAGGTGGAGTGAAAAATAGCTGGATTACAGTCAGATCATTGCCTATTCGCAAAGGGGGCTGCAAAAGGGCTATTCATCTGAGGTGGTTTAAGAGGTCCGAATGCTGAACAGGCTATTGTCAATAAGAATAGCTTAGATACATCTTTCAGTATGACCTTTAGCTTGAAAGATATTATGATAATTTTCTTACCTCAAAATGTCAGTATCCTTATGCTGAACTAAGGTGTTCTGGCTTTCAAGTGATCAATCTGAGGTATTTATATTATCACTGTAACACTACCCCCTAGTGCTGAGTTTGAGGATTAGATGAAAGGACTATTCCTTAAGTAATGCCTTGGATCAAGCGGCATACTCTTTTACTTCTGGTTGCTCTCACGACATTTAACATCCGATGATGTCAGCACATGACTCAGGCTATTAGAAATGACTGTGATCAAGGGGACCATTCGATTGTTGATTCTTTTGAGAAAATAATTTAAGAGACATCTATTTGTCTTCATCTCCTTTCTTTTAAGTACACCTAGAAGGTGCGCGAAGAGGGATGATTATGATAGCAATGTTTATCATCATCCCCACTTGGTGTTGCTTTCATGAGTTTTGAGGGCCAAATGGATCCCACGTTGGTAAGGAAGCTACAAGTATCTTCAGCCCGAAGGAAGTAGGCTAGGGTCTTATCTGCTCAATCTCAAGCTCCCGAAAATACCATCATTAGGGCTTCGAATGTTGTTCCTTCGGTCGTGTCTCTTCTTGCTCCGACAAACAAGGAAGATGAAAATATTTTATCTACCAGTGAACCAGTAGGTTTGGAAGCAAAGGCCATGGTTGAAATGGTTGCTCTGCCTACTGAAGTTATGGCCATATAGGGAGATTGGACGACGAAAGCTATTATAGGGTTAGCTTTGCTAGTTTCTCCATTGAGGATTGTTATGGAGGAGTGCCTAATAGGCGAGGCTCCTTCAGAGGATCTTGCCAGAGGAGCGGCAGAGGTTATAAATATAGGTGGTATGGTGCTCCCAAGCCTTGGGAGGCCACCGATGGAGCCAGGGTGAGGGCTCCGGGGAGGCTAGAATAGGTGTGGTCCTAGGGCTAGGATAGGAATTATCCTAAGATGGAGACGACATGTAACTCTCCATGGGCTTGAGGTTCGGGTATTGAGGGCCTCAAGGGGCTTGGTTGGTGCTTTGGAGTCTGAAATTCAAGGTGAAGTAAGGAACCAAAGTCGGTGAATCAAGACTGTAGAAGGAAGATTTTCTGTAGGTTAGTCGGCTCAGTCCAAAATTGGATCGGCTAAGTCTAAGAGCATAGGCAAAATAGAAAGATTGAGTTTCGGAACTACAGGCATGGTATAGAATTGGGCTGACTCTATTTCAGACTGAGCCAACCTAGTGGAACTTAGCTGGCTCAATGCACGAACAGAGTTACGTGAGGGTCTATTTTGGGCTAGGATCTGATTTGATCCTAGGGATCTTAAGGTCTGATTTGAGAGATCTTAAGGGGGCTAATTCATGTATGGATTGGGATTAGATTCAGAAGATGAGAACATGTGAGACTTGGGCTCGGTGAGTGCTTTCATGTATTGGGTTAGCCTAAGGGAGTTTTTGAGCTGGGATTTATTAGGATTCATGTGGAAACTCTAGGGTATATAAATCAGAACATTGTAACTTTTACAATAGAAGAGAATACAATTGAGCTTTTCTCCCTAACTCTCTTCTCTCTTCTCTCTTGTTTCAATACCAAAACCCTAGCTTCTCTCATCTTTCTTAGATTTTCTTCAGTTTGCTGGATTAACATTCAGATTCATGCAAGAGATCAAATCTATAGCTGTGGCTTCGAGCAGCCATAGGAACAATAATTGGTATCAGAGCCAAGTTAAGTGTAAAGGAGGAAGAAGACCAGTTTTCAGCAGAGATTAGCAGCGAGATTCAAATCAAAAGGCTTTCTCCAGGCTTCATGTGGAAGGAAGAAATCATAGGACTGCTGTTCACCATCCCTAGTCAAGGTATTTTTTAGATCTATTTGTTTGCTGTTATTTGATTTGGATTGATCACAAAAAATAGGGGATTGAAGGTAGGATTAGAGAAGTTTGATAAAAAAAAAAGTTTCACGATGTGGATGGCAAGGATGGAGGATCTGCTGGTTCAGATGATGTTGGATTCGACCTTGGAAGATAAACTGAAGAAGATCACAAACAAGGAGTGGATGTCCTTGGAGAAAAGGGCATGTGCCATGATTAGGGTTTGTTTGGTGGATGAGATTTTGTATGGTGTGTTGGAGGAGAGAACACCCAAGGGATTATGGTTGAGGTTGCAGCAGTTGTACATGGGGAAGAACATGTGCAATAAGTTAATGCTGAAGAAGCAATTATATAGCTTTTGGATGTAGAAGGGCGAGGATATTATGGGGCATATTTAGCGGTTCGATCGGATGAGCATAGACTTGCTCAATATAGAGATGGATTTAGAAGAGGAGGATAAGAGTTTATTGTTGTTGTGTTCGCTACCCGGGAGCTTCGATCCATTGTGACAACTTTGCTGTATGGTAAGGAGACACTGGTATACAAGGAGATCGTATTAGTGCATAGGTCCAACAAGCAGTGAAAATGAATGACGAAGAGAAAGATCTTCCAGGAGAGTCTTGTGGTTTAAGAGAAGCACAGAAAAGGAAAGAAGAAGGGCGAACAGAGGGATAGCAAGGGGTCCAAGAGATGCTTCAAGTGCGGAGAATCAGGGTACTTTAAGCAAAAGTATCCACTTTGAAAGAAGTGAAAGGAAGGAGAAAGCTTGGATTCCATCAGTACAGTTGCTAAAAGTGAAGATTCGAATGAGCTCTTGATGGTCTCGGAGGAGCCCGTAGGGTACGGTGTATCTAAGATAATTTTGGATAGGTCTATGGAGTGCAGAGGATCCGAAGGGTTAGAGATAGTGTTCGAGGTACAGTGACAAGCCCAGTAGTGTAGTGTTGGATGGTTAACCTCGGAGGACTCAGAGACAGAGTCGACTTCTGCAGCATCAAGAGGACTTCAGTTCCAGGTGGAGCACCGGGCAGAGGTGGCTTCATGGATGGAGGAAGCTGTGACACAGATTCAGAGCAGGAGGTGCGGAGGGAGGATGTATATCCCAGCACCAGTGCTAGGGTTGTATAGATTTAGGTGGAGAGGATTGTGCAGGAAGATAGGTATGGCTCTAATGGGACAGTGTCATGTGGAGCATCAGGATATGCGGCGAGTGTCGGTAAAGAAATATTGCATGATCTCCAAAAAAGTTCAGGATAAGTGATGCAGCTACCGAGCAGAAGGATACCTATAACTCCAAAGGTGGTATAGAAAAATAAGCCAAGGACTTCAGCGGTGGAGGCGGTCATCTCGAAGGCCTCAAAGAAAGCTCAGCAGTTGAAGAAGAATGGCAGTGGCAAGTGAGCACGAGGGGCTATCAAGACATGCAGGAACAGCAAGATCGTGCAGGAGGATGTTGCTAGGTGTGCTAAGGCTTGGGCACACCAAGGTGGAGATTGTAGGTGGTCTGGTGCTCCCAAGCCTTGGGAGGCCACGGGCGGAGCCAGGGTGAGGGCTCTGGGGAGGCTAAGACAGGTATGGTCCTAGGGCTAGGACAAAAGTTGTCCTAGGATGGAGGTAGCATGTAACTCTCCATGGGTTTGAGGTTTGGATATTGAGGGCCTCAAGGGACTTGATTGGTGCTTCAGAGATCTAAGATTCAAGGTGGAGTAAGGAACCAAAGTCGGAGAATCAAGACTGCAGAAATTTTTTTTTTTGCAGGTTAGCCAGCTCAGTCCAAAATTGGATCGGCTAAGTCTTAGAGCATAGGCAAAATAGAAAGATCGAGTTTCAAAACTGCAGGCACAGCATAGAACTAGGTCGGCTTAGTTTTAGATAGAGATGACCCAATAGAACTTAGTCGGCTTAGTGCACGGGCAGAGTTATGCGAGGGTCTATTTTGGGCTAGGGTATGGTTTGATCCTAGGGGTCTTAAGGCTTGATTTGAAAGATCTTAAGGGGGCTAATTCATGTATGGATTGGGATTAGATCAAGAGGATGAGAGCATGTGAGACTTGGGCTCGGTGAGTGCTTTCATGTATTGGATTAGTCTAAGAAAGTTTTTGAGCTGGGATTTATTAGGATTCATGTGGAAACTCTAGGGTATATAAATCAGGACATTGTAACTTTTACAATAGAAGGGAATACAATTGATCTTTTCTTCCTAACTCTCTTCTCTCTTTTCTTTGGTTCCAATACCAAAATCCTAGCTTTTCTCATCTTTCTTAGATCTTCTTTAGTTTGCTGGATTAACACCCAGGTTTATGCAAGAGATCGGATCTACGGCTGTGGCTCCGAGCAGCCATAGGAACAACAATAAAGACCACTAAGCCTCCCGAATTGGCCAAGATAACTAAAGCTATGAATCTGCCGAAATAGATGATATCTGTCCCCAGTCTATCTTTGATCAAAACTTGGGCGGAGGCTTCATGGCCGACCCCTTCTTCTCCCTCTATCATAGAGACTCTTAGAACTATAGCCAAATTCTTAGAAGGTTATCTCTTGATGGAGGAGAGATGGGCTTTGGAGAGAGAAGGTGCTCAACGTTGGATGGTGGATCCTTTCAGATCTCTGGCTTTGGCTAGTCATTACCTTGCTAATTTTGTTGGGATTTCTTCCAGAGTTTCATCTTTGGAATTCACTAAGGTGAAGGAGGAGATCGATAGATTAAAATATTATTTAGAGTAGGAGAAGGCTGCCAATGCTGAGCTGATTAAGGAGCTTGACTATTTTAAGAAAGCACTTTTTGAGGCTCGTGAGATGATTGATCGTCAAGATGTCGAGTTAGAGAGGGCTCACAGAAGAATTGAAGTCCTGAAAAGATGGAGGTCAAAAGCCGAATGGAATTATCATCGGACTCGCAAGGACATTGACCATTTGAGGAGGACACTTGAAGGGAGGAGGAACTCTACACCTAGGAGTCACTCCCCAAGGAATTCTGATAGGAGGCCAAACAAAAGGCCCATGACCTCTGATAGAGCACATCATAGGGAGGAGATGTCTTGGTGGGACAAAGGTCCTTTAACAAAAGGGGCACCAACAATTCGAGAACCTTCTACATCTCAGGTCGAGCTTTGAAAGGTGAGTGAGAGGCTCGACTGATTGTATAAGAGTGGAACTAATTTTATGATCAAGGCCTATAAATTGGGATTCTTTGCTGGTTTTGAGGGGTGTAAAGAAATGGCTTGAGTTCATCTTCCGACAGACGTTGTTGAATCTTTATGAGCGGATCCATCAGATAAAAGTTTGAAGACTGTGATAGATCACTACCTCGGAAGGTTCACAAGCACATCCAATACTCTCATGGGAACAAATAAGGTGGACTCTGCTTCACAGATGGAAGAAGCCGATGTTGAAGGAGACCATTCTAGAATCAACCATTAAAAAATTTTCTAGAAGTTGTATATTTCTTTTCTTTTTTCTGTACGCCAATGTGGCATCTAAAATTCATGGGTGAAATTAATATTTATTTCTACTGAAGTGGCTTATTCCTTCTCCTTTCCTTTTGTTGAGTCCCGAATTCATGATTTGAATTCCGACCCGAAATATCTTTTGTCATTTTCAAAGTATTTTGTCAGTGGGTCAAAGGGATTCAAAGGGAATGGAACCAGGACCACCAGTTGCATAGTGATTATTATTGTACATCACCAACCTTTAGAGGTGGCATAGAGCACGATTCTAGTTGTCAGTATGAGCAGCGAGAGCTATATCCAATTGACCATCGCCATGCGTCTGAGTTGTATCAATTTATGTTTTCCATAATTAATGCTTTGGAAAGTTGAATCATTTGGAAATCCCTTCGAATAGATTTGTATATAGACTTTGGATGAGACAAAAGGTCAGGCTCTATTGTCCTCTTTCATCATAGGTTCTTCATTTGTTGATTTTCTCCTCTTTGTTTTCCCTTCTTTCTTCTCTTTCGAAGAAATGGCTCAGTTGGGTGATTCTAGCTTTGCCCCAATGGCCTTTTGATCTGAGATGATGAAGAGAGACCTGGTGTTGATTCATAGTCAATTCCATATTCTTCAAGAGCTTCGATTAGAAGTTCCAAAAGCGGAGGAACATGCTTATAGTCCTCCTTCGGGTCAGATCAACCTTTACGAGAAATATTTTTGAGCTGGTTTGAGACTTCCTCTTCATCCTTTCTTCGTTGTTCTTTTCTGCTTTCTTGAGATGTTGCATGTTTGATGGTCCAAACTTATGACAGCATATCTATGGTTTTACTGTGGCATGTATTTTGGCTGGGGTTGAACCTGGTGTTACACTTTTTCACTATTATTTTATCTTAAAGAGGCATCCTAGATCTTGTGGGTAGTGGTATGTGACTCTCAAAAGTAGGAAGAACACTCCTTCACTGATCCGAGGCACTCCTTTCACTGTTAATTATTGGAAAGGATGCTTTTCATTTATTTGTTGCTCCACGGACGGTGAATGGGGCTTTATGGATTAGAGCGAGCCTCAAGAGGCTATGTTGAAAGACCCACCACTTGACCAATGCCTGAGAAAAGATTTGGAGACTTTGCATAGCTTTGTGATTCCAAAATTGAAAGAACTTGTGTCCAATCAGATTTTATTCAATGTGGGCATTAGTCAGGTTAGCCCTAAAGATATGTACGGGCTCTCTGCCTCATGATTATTATATTCATTTAGTTTCTGAAATTTGAGATTAACTGGTGGATACCTCAGATTGTAGGGATAAATTTGAGCCTGCCGAAAATGCTTGGTCCGACGACCCTTCAAAAGAGGAAGGTGGAATCTGCCGGTGGTAGGTCCATCTGCGCTCGAGTTGAGCTTCTTCCAGCACTACCAACCTCTAAATCAGAAGACCCTGAACCCCATGCTATTAATGATTTCAGGGTTGTACGGGTTTAGCATGATTCGAGCTCCCTGGTTCTTAAGGAGGGTCAAAGGAGCCCTGTTGAATGTTTATTCAACAAAGTCATTTTGAGTTTACTAGCTTCCAATGTCTTTGACCTTTTTCTAGAGGAGGAACCGATGGAAGTTGCTAAGACTTCTAGGATTGTGCCAACTAGATTGAAGCTCGAGGTGTCTGCCCTGGAGGATTACAGGCTGGCAAGTAAAGCATTTTTCAACTTTCTTTATCTAGCCGACGCGACTAAATTATTGACTGAGCCTCTCAAGATAAGGAGGAGAAAAGCTCTGGACTACTTCATTTGGGTAAGTTGAAGACACACACCATTACACTTGTCTTGACTATTCTACATCTGTTATAAACGTCATGAGATGTTTTGACAGCTCACTTATTATTTGAATGGATTTATGGAATGCTTCATTGAGCTTTTGACCGAGGCAACGAAGCATAAAATGATCGCCAAAATGCTAAAAGTTGCAAAAGATAAGGATTTGAAGGCGGTTGGAGAGGCCTCCATAAGGGTTGATGCTGTTGAGAGAAGAACCGAAGATACCAAAATAGCATTGAAAAAATCTGCTAAGGAGAACTCCTGACTGTCAGGCATTAACGAGGCTCTAGTAGCAGAAGTGGAGGAGCTTAAGGCTTGATCTGTTGAGGCAAAGGGGCTTGAAGCAAAGGCAAAAATTGTTTTGAAGATGGTGGAAGAGAAAATAGCCTAGCTTTAGACTGAACTGGAAGCACGGGTTGAGGACACTGCTTCAAATGCCATCCCAAATTTTTGAGTGTTGGAGGAGTACGAAAATGAAAAGGTTGAGTTTGCAACAGATGCTTACGATGAGGGAAAGCGCTTCGTTTGAAGTAGAGTGACGTTTTGATATCTAGAATTGGATTTATTGCTCAGAAATGTAGCAACCCAAGAGGAGGGGTGAATTGAGTTGTTTAAAAAAAAATTAAACCAAATTAAAGTTTAAGCAAGTATGTACTTTTTTAAGCTAAGTTGTGTATTTGAGATGTATATAATGCAAGCAACAACAGAATCACGATATAATTAGGGCTATGCAAGAATTTAATCAAGCTAAGCAAAAATTGAAAGTATGCAAGATTAGAGAGAAAAGGCACCATATAAACATAAAATAATTTATAGTGGTTCGGTGTACCCTCACACCTACATCCACTCCCCAAGAGCCCTTTGGGAATTTCACTTTAATCTCTTGACTACAGTGTGTTTGTTTTAACCCAGGATCACAAACAAACCTAATTGATTTTCTAGGATCACCAATCACAATCTTACATTAATAGTTTTCTGGGCTCACTATCAATCCAGTTGATTTTCTGGATCACCAACCACAACCTTACATCGATAGTTTTTCAGACTAACTATCAATCTAGTTAATTTTTTGGGCTCACCAACCAAAATCTACACAATATCTAATTCTTGGCTTGGACGAGCCTTCACCCCAAGTTTCTTTCCCTCAAAGAAACTTGTAAACAAATCAAAATACAAAGATAAGTAATTTTATTACAAAACCAAAAACCATAAATAAACTTTTTTGATGCACCAAGAAGAGGTTGATTGATTGGCTCTTTTGAAGCTTGAAAACTCTTCTTTGAAGCTTGAGATGATGCTGGAGATGATGGTGAAGATTGCCTTTGAAAGTCCTTGGAAATTAGTACTTGATTCCTCTCTTTTGTCTCTTCTTTTGATGTGCAATGAATTTCACTCAAATCTAAAATATTTTCTCTTTAAAATCTCTTAATCTTTCTTTTCAAATATTTCTCTAGTCTTTTATACTCTTTGTGATAGCTTTAGGATCAGTTCTAGCTATTGGAAGCCTTGAAATAGTTGTTGGAGTGGAGAAATGATCGTTTGAAAAAGCTATAGAAAACTAGCCGTTACGATCACTAGATTGGCTCAGTTATTAATTAGGTCGGCTCAGTCCTAACTGGGTCGACTCAGTTTATAGCTAGATCGGCTAGTCTCTTAGGTATTGAAAAATTGGCTTTATGTACTTTCTATCTTTTGCTTCCACTGAGATTAGGTTGGCTCAGTCTCAGATTGGGTCAGCCTAGTTTGCATGCCATGCATGCCAAAGACCGTTTGTGATCCTTTCTTCTCCAAATTTTTTTGTAGGCTAGACTTATCATTTTTGTCTTGATTTAATCTTCATTTTGACCTCTTGAAACATGTATCCATTCTAAAATTTTTTCTCTAAAATCTTAAGTGATGAATCTCCATTTGGATGAGTGAAAATATTTGAAGTTTGTGAGCTCTTGAAATTTACAACTACACATCCTCACAAACATCATTAGTAATTTAATAAGTTATACTCAAATATTTTTGTTATCATCAAAATCAAACTAGGATCAACAATCTTTCTCATTTTGATAATGAGAAAATTTTGAGTATATGCAAAAAAATATAGTTTAATGTGTTTCAATAAATTGGCTAGTTTAAGTCATGAAGTAATAATATACATAAATATAAATGTACACACACTTCACGAAAGCTCCAATTAGTGTTTCATATACTTTATATACTCCTATCAAAATAATATTTTAATCTAAATCAATGAGTATTAAGGTTTCAAGCATGAAATTAATTGAGTTTCTTAAATATTAATTCTTTAAGCATATACTAAATATACCTCTCTTTCTTTTTGACAACATCAAAAAGCTCATAAAAAAGAATAGAAAAAAATCATCAAAATCAACATCAAGATATTAAATTGAGAGATGTATCAAATTCATAAAATCAAATCAAAAAAATCTTCTCTTCTTTTGAATGAATATTTCTTTTTATTTTTTAAAAATTAGCTTAAATTCAAATATTATAGACTCTCTCCCTTTTTAAATGAATATGATCTTTTAATCAGATTTTTAAATATACACTTTTAAACTTTAAGAGGAATAAAGTTTTTCAAAAGATTTGATCATGAAACTAAGCATAATATATACTTTAATATTCAATCCTTTCTTTTCTTAAAAAATTTTAGTCAATTATGCTCGAAAAAGGTATGTATCAGAGATGTATCGAGCAAAGAGAAATGAATAGTATGAAAGCAAAAGATAGTCATATTTTCAAATTCATTACTTTGAGTAAAAATTATTTTAAAATAAATAATTCATAAGGATTTTGCAATGCACATAAAAAATTTAGGATCAAATTTGAATTTTCAAATGAGTTTCAAAATTGAGTTTAGGAATTTATTTTTGAGAAAAAATATGCAGAAAATTTAATTTAGCTCCAATCATTTGCCAAAAATAATTATGCAAATCAAGTTTAAAGATTGGCACATAAAAAGTTCAGTTTTATATTTATCGATGAGCTTCAAAATTATAAGAATGTATCAAAATCAATCTATTTAAAGTAAGAATATTTCTCAAACTCATTTATCAAAATTGATTTGATAAACAAAAGCATGCATGTCAAATTGAATAAATACCTAAAAGCTCAATTTAAGAAGATTATAAAGAAGTTTATTAAGAATTTAAGTTCATATTTAATTTTTCTTGACTCAAATTAATTAAAATTTTTAATCAAATTAAATTAAAAAATATCTCTCCCCCTATTTTTTATATTTATAGTTAGATTAATTTACTTTTCAACTTTGTCCCTCTCTTTATTTCAAATCAAGCACATTTAACATGAATTTAACTACTAAATTTAGATTTTCTAAAATTAAAAGATATTTTTAATTTTAAAGATCTTTTCAATTAAATGATCATTTTTTCTTTAATATGTTCTCCTCACTTTTGCAAATAAGGACATTCATAGTTAATTAAACTTATATTAATATATGTTTCTCAAATGAATAATTGATAAGAAGAAGCTATTAAGTCATACTGATTTTCAAGATAATTTTAATTCATAGCATGATATATTTCAACATTCATCACTTTCTTTTCATAAATTTCAGATTCATTACTTTCTCACAATGCCCCCAAAATTCAAAAATGATATTATGAATGTATCAGAGTAAATATATGGTCCTAATACATAGTATTCGAATAAAATTAGAGTAAAACATGTTATTAATACAACATATATTTGAGAAGAAGATTGTTTGATATCAATTATAAAAATAAATATCTCTTTACCAATTTTAATATCTATTAAAAAAATAGCTTAAACAGTAAATGTCTTAGATATTTTTCTTGATACAAAGAAAATCTATGAAAATTATTTCTTTCTTATCTTGAGAGGTATCAATCAATTTGAAGAATAAAGGTATCAATCTTATAATTTATCTTAAGGAATAATATCAATCATATATTCATGCAAAATAGATTTGAGACAATGCATTCTTTTCTTTTGCCAAAGATAAAGTAATAGAGTATAAAGCAACAATGATCAATTTGATACCAATTATTAAAGCTTTTGATCAAGGAAGATGAATCGATTAATTTTAGATCAAATTATTTTGATAGATTATTTTGAATTGATATCAATAGATCATGTAAATCAATTCATAGAGCATATTTTTTTTTTATTTTTTTAATTTAAATTTAGATCTTTTTTTCTTAAGAAATACTACTCAATTAAGTTCAGAAAAGATATGAAATTCTTCAAATTTATCTCAAATGATATTATATCAACCATAAAAAATCAAATTTGAGATAAATACAATCTTCTCCTTTTGCTAAAAGATAAAACAATAGAGTTTAAGGCAAGAGTAAACTACTTGATACCAATTATGAGAATTAGGATACTAATTACAATAGTATTCATGAAAAGTTCTACTTGATACAAATTGAAAGAAGTTTGAACCTATATCTTTTAAGAACATT
Organism: Cocos nucifera; assembly: GCA_006176705.1. NCBI lineage: Eukaryota > Viridiplantae > Streptophyta > Magnoliopsida > Arecales > Arecaceae > Cocos > Cocos nucifera. The sequence continues at coordinate 29,774 of QRFJ01007004.1, forward strand.
ACATTTAAAATAAAAAATAATTAATTTAATTCTTCTTAGTATCAACTATTTTGAAATTCAATCCAAATAACAACCATCCAGAAAGAACTATCTTTATTCTTTTGATCAATGTAGATTTATAAGCACATCTCTTCCTCTTGAATAATGTTGGATATATTAAATAGATTCTCAAATTCAATTATGGAAGAGCTTGAGTTTCAAAAATTTTAGAGTGTTGAAGCTTTACAATGATTAGGGATAAGTATAAGATAAACTTTATTGCTTTATTTTATTAAAAAGTATCAATCATTTACGTTCTTATAGGATGTCATTTTTTCAGATTTATTTCAAAAGATATCATATCAAAAATATATTGAAGCAATGTATGGTATAGAGTAAAGTATACTTGAGAAGAAGATAGTTTTATATCAATTATTTTTTGAAAATAAATAAGTGAAGCAAAGTATTTTTTAGATACCTATTGGGGATAAATCCCGCTCCTGTCGAAGTCCAGTCTGATGCTTAGCTTAATGCTACTGATAATCACAGAAGAGCTTCGATCGAAAATTCTTCCTTCAGCAGACGAACCTTAGTCGAACTCCCCCAGTAGCCAAACTTCTTCACCAGGAGAACTCCTCCAGCAGTCGAACTCTTTTTGGACTTCTCCTTCAGTCGGATTCCTTCAGGAGCTGAACTCCTTCTGGACTTCTCCTTCAGTCAGATTCCTTCAGGAGCCAAACTCTTTTCGGACTTCTTCTTTAGTCAGATTTCTACAAGAGCTGAACTCCTTCTGGATCTCTCCTTCAATCAGATTTCTTCAGGAGCCGAAATCCTTTCGAACTTCTTCTTCAGTCGGATTTCTTTAGGAGTTGAACTCCTTTCGGATCTCTTCTTCAGTCGGATTCCTATAGGAGTCGAACTCCTTCCAAGAGCCAAACTTCTTTCGGACCTCTCCTTAGGTCAGATTCCTTCAGGAGCTGAACTCCTTTCGGACTTCTTCTTTAGGAGCCAAACTCCTTTCAGACTTCTCCTTTAGTCAAATTTTTATAAGAGCCAAACTCCTTCCGAACTTCTTCTTTAGTCGGATTCCTCCAGGAGCCATCCTCCAGGAGCTGAACTCCTTCCGAACCTCTCATTCAATCGAACTTCATCTAGATTTTTCCAGCGGATTACTTTTAGATTTCAAGTAGTATTCCTTCCAAATGATCCCCTCTAGCCATATTTCCTTTAAGAGTCTGAACTCCTCTAGAATTGATATATGTCAAAGTTCTTCACCAAGCAATGGGCCTGCTTCCTCCGAACTTTGACTATTAAATCTCAACGAACAGGCGACCCCACTATCGGATGGTTACAACTATCATTTATCAGTCTACTACAAACGACCCCACTATCGGACGATCATGATTATCATTGTCAGTCTATTATGAGTGACACCTCTCTCCATAATAAATTTTATGTGGCCCCGAGCGGTCCACTACCGGATGGTTACGATAGGCTCTATCTATAAAAAGAGATCCTACAGATATGTTTTCTCTAGGCTCTCTTCTTCTTCCCAAAATTTTGCTAAATTCTTTCCTGAGCACTCCATTTCTGTTGGTCAGAAGAGCTGACTTGATCGTTGGAGAGTCCTATCGGAGCCAGCACCATTGACACCGGATGGGACTTTATTTTGCAGGTCACCGATGGCAACTTCTTCTTCCTCAGCTTCAGCTCAATCCGATGTCAACCAGATTCTACACCAACAGGATTAACGCTAGAGGAAGGATCCTTTGTTCCTGAGATATTCTTATTCTTGAAGGAGTGCTCAGTTGATCCTATGGATCTTCTTCTTCAAGATTCATTTTCATTCTCTTCCTCAATCCTAAGAAATATCTCCAAGAAAGGTGACTACCCAGAGATTTACTACTTCTACCACTAGATCTGAGCCAGATCCATCTATTCATACTCCATCATCGATGTTTCAACCTCCTCCCTCACCGATGGCCATAGTAGATCTGGAGCAGTTTAACATACTGATGTAATAGATTCAGGGCCTTACCGTAATGGTACAGGCCATGCGGCAACCTCCAGTGGTAGTTCCATCAGGAAACCCACCATCAGGATGTCAGGAATTGATTCTAAGGAGGAGCACTTGGGCTAGCATAACCGTCACTCCTGGGAAGGAGAAACAGAGAGTAGAGGATCCTTGTTCGGATCATGATTCTTCTCTAATAGAGACTTTCTACATCTACAGTTGGAAGCCTTCCAAGACCTACGATCGAGATGATGTCCTCGATCAGAAACTACGAAAGATGGATCGATGGATTGAGAAACTTTGCCACATCACCCTGACTCACCATGATGATGTCCGCATCGATCCCCCTTTCTCTCTTCGAATTATGCAAGAGCCCATTTCGTCAAACTTTAAGCTTTCCCAATTTGAAAGCTACGATGGAACCTCTGATCCAATCGATCATCTGAAGGCCTTTTGAACCATGATGCTGCTTCATGGTGCACTAGACGCCATCTTATGTCGAGCTTTTCTATCTACCTTAATGGGAGCAGCAAGAAATTGGTACTCAACATTGAGGTCAGGTACGATCTTCTTCTTTGATCAGATGAGCCATCAGTTTGTGGCTTACTTCATCAGTAGCCAATGTCCGCACTGAGTTTTAGATTCTCTAATGAATATCAAGCAGAAGGAGGAGAATCCATCCGAGTTTATGTCACCCAGTTTAATGCTGCTACATTGGAGGTCCAAAATCTTGATCAGTTTATTGCAATGGCCATACTCAAGGGCGACCTTCAAAAGAATGATTTACTGTTCTCTCTAGAGAAGAAGTACCCTAAGAACTTTGCTGATCTACTAGCTTGGGTTGAAAGATATGCCCGAGCAGAAGAAGTCTTCAAGTTGAAGGATGAGAAGACAATAGGAGAGTGGCAGATGGGCGAGTCTAATAAATCCATAGTTGATGGAGGGTCGAATAAAGTTCGACCGTGCTCATGGACTTTCTCCGAGCGCAAGCGAGTCCGAACTCCTTCTTGAGCTCATCATCGAAGAAGCTCTGATAGAAGGGCATGAACCCCCTAGAAGGTTTCATAACTATGCCCCCCTCGATGCTCCAAAAATGCAAGTATTGATGGAGATCAAGGAGCAACTGCCAAGGCCCGAAAGGATGCGCTCTCACCCTACTCCAAGATGAGATCGAGGAGCTCATCAAGAGAGGCCAGCTAGGTCGATTCCTTAGATGCCAGTCTAAAGCAAGAGAAGATTGGCCAAGGGCACTGCTGTAGTTAGAACTACCAATGAGGAAGGAACAACAAGAAGATCGACCGTCTCTCAGCATCATCAACACTATCTCTGGGGGACTTAGTGCTTCAGCGAGCTGCCATCTCTCAGCCTCAAAGCTAGGAGAAGCTTGCCCCAAATTGGAAAGGTCCATATGAAATAGAGGAGGTCATTTAGCCTGAAACTTATCGCCTGAAGGAGCTCTGAGGAACAATGCTCCCACGACCTTAGAATTCAAAAAATTTGAGGATGTAGTACCAGTAATTTTCGTTCAATAAAATTCCTTCATTTCAATATTATTATTTCTTGGTGCAAAAACTATATGATGACAGGGAAGAAGCAATCAATAGTGGCCATGTTAGAAATAGGTGGAGAACCTCATCCTAACATGAGCAAGTCAAAGGCCTCGTTCATTTTAGATGAGATGAGAGGAGAGGCCCTGACAACGATCCTTATGTGCCCCTACAGCTCATTAGAAACAGGAGGAGAATCTCATCCTTACGTGAGAAAAGTCGAAGGCCTCGTTCATCTTAGATGAGATGAGGGGAGAGGCCTTGATAATGGCTCTTATGTGCCCTTACAGTCCATTAGAAATAGGTAGAGAACTTCGTCCTAACATGAGCAAAATTGAAGGCCTCGTTCATTTTAGATGAGATGACGGGAGAGGCCCTGACAACAGCCCTTATGTGTCCCTATAGTCCTTTAGGAACAGAAGGAGAACCTCATCCTAACGTGAGCAAAATCAAAGCCCTTGTTCATTTTATATGAGATGAGGGGAGAGACCCTAACAATGGCCCTTATATGCCCCTACAGTCCATTAGAAATAGGAGGAGAATCTCATCCTAACATGAGCAAAGTCGAAGGCCTTATTCATTTTAGACGAGGTGAGAGGAGAGGCTTCAACAAGATCTCCTTCAACTTCAATAGGAGATAAGACCTTCTTCAACTTCGGCTGGAGATAAGATCTTCTCCGAGCTTCAACTTCAATAGAAGATATGATCTACTTCAACCTCGACAGGAGATAAGATCTCCCCCGAACTTCAACTTCAATAAGAGATAAGACCTCCTTCAACCTCGACTGGAGATAAGATCTCCCCTGAGCTTCAACTTCAATAGAAGATAGGATCTACTTCAACCTCGGTAGGAGATAAGATCTACCTCAAGCTTCAACTTCAATAGAAGATAGGAGCTCCAACTTCAACCTCGGTTGGAGATAAGATCTCCCCCAAGCTTCAACTTTAATAGAAGATAGGATCTACTTCAACCTCGATAGGAGATAAGATCTCTCCTAAGCTTCAACTTCAATAGAAGATAGGAGCTCCAACTTCAACCTTGACTGGAGAAAAGATTTCCTCCGAGCTTCAACTTCAATAGAAGATAGGATCTACTTCAACCTCGACAGGCGACAAGATCTCCTCCGAGCTTCAACCTCAATGGGTGCAGAGTTCGAAAAAGGACTTTGACAATCATCTTTTCTGTACTCGCTTTCTTTGAATTTCAAACTCGAGAGTAGGGAGACTATTATTGGGGATAAACCCCGCTCCCACCGAAGTTCAGTCTGATGCTTAGCCTAATGCAACTGATAATCACGGAAGAGCTTCGATCGAAAATTCTCCCTCCAGTGGACAAACCCCAGCTGAACTTCTTCACCAGCCAAACTCCTCCAATGATCGAACTTCTTTCGGACTTCTCCTTTAGTTCGATTTCTCTAGGAGCCAAACTCCTTTCGAACTTCTCCTTTAGTTGGATTTCTCTAGAAGCCAAACTTCTTTCGGATCTCTTCTTCAGTTGGATTTCTTATAGGAGCTGAACTCCTTCCGGACCTCTCCTTCAGTCGGATTCCTCTAGAAGCCAAACTCCTTTCAGACCTCTTCTTCAGTCGAATTTGTATAGGAGCCGAATTTCTTTCAGGAGCCAAACTCCTTTTGAACCTCTCCTTAAGTTGGATTCTTTCAGGAGTCGAACTCCTTTCGGACTTCTCCTTTAGGAGCTGAACTCCTTTCGGATCTCTCCTTTAGTTAGATTCCTATAGGATTCGAACTCCTTCCATACTTCTCCTTCAATCAGATTTCTTCAGGAGCCAAACTTCTTTCAGATTTCTCCTTCAATCAGATTCCTCCAGGAGCCATCCTTCAGGAGTCGAACTCTTTTTGGATCTCTCCTTCAGTCGAACTTCATTTGGATTTCTCCAGTAGATTACTTTTAGATTTCAAGTAGTATTTCTTTCGGATGATCCTCTTTAGCCATATTCCCTTTAAGAGTCTGAACTTCTCTGAAATTGATATATGTCAAAGTTCTTCACCAACCAATGAGCCTGCTTTCTTCGAACTTTGACTATTAAATCTCAATGAACAAGCGACCCCACTACCGAACGGTTACGACTATCATTTATCAGTCTGCTACAGGTGACCCCACTATTGGATGGTTACGACTGTTGTTATCAGTCTATTACGAGCGACACCTCTCTCCATAATAAATTTTACGTATCCCCGAGTAGCCTACTACTGAATGATTATGATAGGCTCCATCTATAAAAAGGAATCCTCCAGATATGTTTTTTCTAGGCTCTCTTCTCCTTCTCAAAATTCTACCAAATTCTTTTCTGAGCACTTCACTTCTATTGGCCAGAAGAGCTGACTTGATCGTCAGAGGGTCCTACCGGAGCCACCACCACCGACTCTGGATGGGACTTTATTTTGCAGATCACTGACGACGATCTCTTCTTCCTTAGCTCCAGCTTGATCCGACGTCAATCAGATTCTGCACCAACAATACCAATTAATTATAAGATGGTACAATCAAATCAAGTAATATATGAATGGGCAAATCAACAGTCATATAAATCCTCAAAACAAAGATGGATAAATCAAGCAATATAAGTGACTTCTTTTTAAAGTTCAATAATTTTTTTTTTTTTAAATGAGTAGTCAAACAACATGAATATTCAAATGTATAAAATGATTTCTCTTAAAAGATTGTAGCTCCTAATAGAGAGGGTATCACTTGAAGATCTAAGAGGAGCAATTTCTCTTATTATCTTTCAATATAACTCAACCAAAATTTTTAATCAAAATAAGATTAAGTTTAAAAAATATCTCTTCCTTATTTTGAATTCAAAATTAACCTGGTCGATCAAATATAATTTTAATAATGCATTTTTCTTTTTCTCAAGACCATAGATTTAAAAAGAAATACTTCTCAAATTTAGTTAAGGATCAAAAAGCTCAACAAAAATTTTTTTAAAAATCATCAAGTAAAGTATCAATTAAATTCATAAATCTATAAAGACATATTCAAAAGCACTTTTCAACTTAAAAATAGCTCTTGAATTTAGATCACATAAAATCTTTTCATCCTTCTTACATGGACCAGTTCATAGTAAAATATCATTAAAATCAATCAAATTGTATCAAATTTAGAAATTATAGTGGGATGTACCAAATATTTTGCAATGTTTGTGTATCAAAGAGTATCAAGATTAGATTTGTGGCACACTTCATTATTCTCAAATGCATGAATGCAAAGCATTTTCTCAAATACAATTAAGCATAAGCATTTCAAAAACTCATCTCTTCTTTTCAAATTTAAGTGTCTACTTATCAAAACTCATCTTGTTGTTCTCAAATTCAAATCAAAGTATTTTTGAGCATAGAGTATTTAAGAATTCAATGTCGAGACAAGTCATTATGTGAAATTCAAATCATCATCTTCTCAAAAAAAAAAAAATCACTCATTTAATTCCAAAGAGACATGAAATTTTTAATTTTATCTTAAACTACTTTAAGAATATAGCAGTGTTAGTCAAGTTTTAAGACTAAAGGATTAATTCCATTTACTCCAAAAGATTGAGATAGTAATTTGCAAGTCAAAAGCAAGAATACCAAGTAATAAATTATTTTACAAAAATTATTTACCATAATATTCACTCATGCAAAGTTCATCAATAAATTATCTTTTAAAAATTACTAAAGATTTTCAAACATGAGTCGATAGAGTAAGTTCACTAAGATAAGTAAAGCATGGATAATCATTGATAATTTTATAGTACAAGTAACTTGATTTTAGTATTCAAATAACGTTTTCTTCACTTATTTTTCATAGTAAATGCTAAAAAATTAGTGTTTTTATGTTTGTCCCCCCTTTTTCTTTCAAATTGTATATATTTAAGCTTAACATTTTTCTCCCCCTTTATTTTATATATTGAGATATTTTCAGTCAAATAGCCTTTTAAGAGCAAAAGTTTTACTTTCTCTTCCTATGTTTTATAGCCAATGCCATAAATTGAGTTGTTTTGAAATTTTCTTTTTAGGTTATCAATAGATGACCATGATATGTATATAAGTAAATATAATAAATGATCAAATTAATTGAAGGCAGAAACAAAATTGATGCTGGACATAAGAGTTTGATGTTCATTGATTTCATAAAGGATGTTTTCAAAAGGATGTCTACAAGAATGACAAATATCAAAATGATCAAAATGTATGACATCTATAACTAATAAAAATGGATTACTAGAGAGTACTAAAGTTCTAAGAAAATAAATTCTAGCATCCTAAGAAGAGTAGGTCAGTATATCTTTAAGAAGAAAGTTCAAGTTGACTAGATAGATAGGGTAGTCTAGTATTTCTAAATAACTGACCTTTGTCATTAATATACTCCCTCGCTAAAGTGATAGCTTGAATCAATCACATTGACTCCTTCTGACTGATGATTGTACCTCCATCATATCTCATCTTATCTGCTGTGCCTGTGAAGTAAATTTTTGAATTTTGGCACAAACGAAAAGAATGATTCTGATGAAAATCCTATCGATAAATGTATTTTCTCATCCAATATATCAAATAATCAATCTGAGCTCTCTGGATGATTGACCTATGGAGGTTGAGCTACTTTTGTCTAAACTACTAGATCCTCAATCCTGACATCTATTATAGCATGAGTGTAGGTATGCAAAGTGGAATCTTCTAGAGAATATGATGCATGACTAATATAAAGAAGATCCTATTGATCATAGTAGTCATATTTCTACACTGAGCTGATTGGCATTGATATCCTCAATGCCCTCGACATTATCTCAAACTAACATAATGTTTAAATATATCACCACTTGAGACAATCCAAGGTACTCCTAGCATGCATCCAATATTATCAACATTCATCTCAATCTGCATGCCTTTTATTTTGAAAATTAGACTTTCAACTCTCATTTTTATGCAACCATAAAATTCTCTTGCTGATCCAAGGTAGGTGGGCAAATCCAAGAAGCAGATAAATTTTCAGCCCATTAATAAATATCCTTAGTATCCAAGCTAATCTTATATCATCCAATATAATATGGACACTTCAAACTTATGAGTCTAAATTTTCAATCCTAAACATTATGTTTTCAAAGAATTTTAGAACTGAGTTCAGATAGGTCAAAAGAACATGAAATTTCTTAGCCCAATCTCTTAATTTTCTATACAATTAAAATTATTTCTTGCTCTAGAAATTCAAGGATTATTTTGAAGTTTGGTCCTTCTTTCTTGTATGGGATAATGATTTGAAAAAATTCTAAATTTTTAAATTTCTGCATGAAACTTTCTCTTCCTTTATGCCAATTACTTTCGAGGGGCCATTAGAGAACATGGACCACAAGGACAGGATGGAAATGAAAAGAAAGGTCCAATTTTGATGGGAGTGAGGTTTGAAAGCAATTATGGCTCAAGAAACATGAAAATAAAATGATAAAGTCTTAAAATATTTTTAATTAAGAAATCCATCTCAGACATAGGGGTCGATTCCTTATTGAATAGTTTTTCTTCAAGAAACCATGAGTCGACTTCTTAATGTAGAAAATAGTTTAAAGAGTTTTGATTCAAAGTGAATATAGTCAAATTGAATTGGAATATCAATAGTAAATCAATTCAATGATCAAGAATAATATTTTATTTAGAATTTATAAATCAATTTGAGAAATTAAAAATTAATCAATTAGGGATATAATAATTCATCAATTCAAATGAGATCAACTCAAGAGGATACTAGATAATAACTCTATGAATTTTGGTTCAACTAAGAAATTTTGCAAATCCTTAAGGGTCAAGCTAAGATGCTATGCAAATCAACAACATCAAGCACACAATCTTTTATGATTAAATTTTTTATCTTGATATTCTTAGTTCATGCAATTTTTTTTTACAAATTTTGAGAGTTAGATATCTTATGAAAATGTCAAAATTTAATTTGTAAGATTTGCACATAAATGATTTCTTATACAATCAAGCTCATTCTCAATTTATGTTTCTCAATAAAGCATAATATGGAGAACTAAAAGAACTGGCTCAATTAAAAAGAATTATGCTCACAAGGCATTTTATAATGCATAGTATAAAAAGCATAGTGATCAATACATTCAAGCATTAGAGCAAAATCATTGCAAATCAAGTCATTCAAATTATAGAGTATGATCATTATAAGCATAAATAAATCATCAAAATCAATCATTTAACCTAAGTAAATTCAACAATCAAGATGGTATAATGTGAGAGTAAGTTTAGCCTTTACAAACATCATCATCAATCCATCCAAAGCAACCATTTTTAAGAATTGACTCTTTTCGTGCCCTTGGATGCTTGGCATACCTGCAAAAATTATTTTTTAATTTTTGGTACCCAAGTCATCTTGGGTCCATTGGGGTTAGAGCATATGGTTTCTTTTGAAATCCAAATTTGTTTAACCAAAGTATGATCATTTTTAATAATATTACATTTAGAAATTTTATGGCCTACTTTGTTATATTTGAAACAAACTATGGAATGATCTTTAGATAAACATTTTCCAAACATATCCTTAACAAATTTTAATTTTTCTAAAGGATTAAAATCAATTTCAGCTTTGTGGAAAATAGATTTTTGACTTTTCAATATTAATTGAAGCTTTTCATAACTAAATATGAACTTTTTGGCAATTAGCTTTAATGTTTCAATTTCTTTTCTAAGTTTACCATTTTCATCCATTAGAGATTTTTAAGATTTCAAAAGAATTTCTTTTTCTTCGTCTAACATTTTCTTTTCTTTCAAAAGGTTATCTTTTTCCATCAAAATCTTATTCTTTTCTTCATATAAAGATAAATTTAAATTTTTAAGCTTCTTATTTAGCTTAACATGTTCTTCAACTAAAGATTTTTCAAATTTGAGGTATATTTCTTTATCTTTAGCTAAAGTATCTTTTTTTCTTAAAATATCTTCTTTTTCTAGTAAGAGTTTACTCTTTTCATCAACTAAAAGAAGATTAGAGATTTTGAGCTCCTTGTTTTTTAGTCTTAATTTCTTAAATTCATCCATTAAGTCATTAAAAGCTTCATATAATTCATCAAATATAAAGTTAAAAGAATTTTTAAGATTTACCTCATTTTCATTAGCCATGAAGCAAAGATTGGAGATACCTTCTTCCTTTTTCTCATTTTTCTCTTCTTTTCCTTGCTCTCCCTTAATCAAAGCATTCTTTTTTTTATGTTTCTTTTTCTTCTTCTTCTTCTTCTTTTCATCCATATAAGCATTGAGGCATAGGTTGGGGTGAGCTTCATTCTCTTCATGGGAGCTCGATGTTTCTTTTTGACTTTCTCTCCCATAAGTCATTTCCAATTTCTTCCAAACTTTCTTTGCTGAAATACAAAAAGAAATTAGATTGAACTCATTCATATCTAATGAACAATAAAACATATTTAAAGCCTTAGCATTTAGTTGGGTTGTTTCTTCATCATCAAACAATGCATTGTGTGTATATGGATCATTGATTATAATCTTCTATAAATTATAATCATGTGATTGTATGAACATTTTCATTCTAACTTTTTAATATGTATAATTTGATCCATTTAATAGTGGGGGTCTATCTATAGAATATCCTTTATTAAACAAAAATTCTATTTGGGTTGCCATGATCTTTAACTCAAGACCGCTAGGTCAACAAATAATATTAGAGCACCTGCTCTGATACCATTTGTTATCCAGAAATGTAGCAACCCAAGAGGGGGGTAAATTAGATTGTTTAAGAAAAATTTAAATCAAATTAAAGTTTAAGCAAGTATGTGCTTCTATTTAAGCTAAGTTGTGTATTTGAAATGTATATAATGCAAGCAACAAAGGAATCACAATATAATTAGGGCTATGCAAGAATTTAATCAAGCTAAGCAAAAATTGAAAGTATGCAAGATAAGAGAGAAAAGGCACAACACAAACATAAAACAATTTATAGTCATTCGGTGCACCCTCGCACCTACATCCACTCCCCAAGAGCCCCTTGAGAATTCTACTATAATCTCTTAATTATAGTATGTTTGTTTTAACCCGGGATCACAAACAAACCTAGTTAGTTTTTTAGGATCACCAACCATAATCTTACACCGATAGTTTTTCGGGCTCACTATCAATTCAGTTGATTTTCTGAATCACCTACCATAATTTTACATCAATAGTTTTCTGGGCTCACTATCAATCTAGTTGATTTTTCGGGCTCACCAACCAAAACCTACACAATGTCCAATTCTTAGCTTGGACGAGCCTTCACCCCAAGTTTCTTCCCCTAAAGAAACTTGTAAACAAATCAAAATACAAAGATAAGTAATTTCAGCACAAAACCAAAAATCATAAATAAACTCTTTTGATGCGCCAAGAAGAGGTTGATTGATTGGCTCTTTTGAAGCTTGAACACTCTTCTTTGAAGCTTGAGAGGATGCTGGAGATGAAGATTGCCCTTGAAAGCCCTTTGAAATCAGTGCTTGATTTCTCTCTATTCTCTCTTCTTTTGATGTGCAATGAATTTCACTCAAATCTAAAATATTTTTTCTTTAAAATCTCTTAATCTTTCTTTCCAAATATTTTTCTAGCCTTTTATACTCTTTGTGATAGCTTTAGAATTAGTTCTAGCTATGGAAGCCTTGAAATAGCCATTGGAGTGGAGAAATGATCGTTTGAAAAAGCTGTAGAAAATTAGCCGTTATGATCACTAGATTGGCTTAGTTTTTAACTGGATTGGCTCAATCCTAACTGGGTTGGCTCAGTTTATAGCTGGGTCGGCTCAGTTTCTTAGGTATTGAAAAATTAGCTTTTTGTACTTTTTATTTTTTGCTTCCACTGAGATTAGGTCGGCTCAGTCTTAGACTGGGTCGGCCTAGTTTGTATGCCATGCATGTCAAAGATCATTTGTGATCCTTTTTTCTCTAAATTTTTTTGTAGGCTAGACTTATCCTTTTTTATCTTGATTTAATCTTCATTTTGACCTCTTGAAAGATGTATCCATTCTAAAATTTTTCTAGAGAATTCTTGACCTAATCTAAGATAATAATTGATTAGATTTAGTCAATTTTCTAATTAAATCCATTCTTTAATCTAACCTTAGGTCTAACCCAATTAATGGACCTAATCCCCACTAACCCATTAACCCAATGTGTTATGATTCGTGTCATAGGATCTTCAATTTACAATCCTAGAATCTAATCAAACAACTTTTTAATTCTTAATTAAGTTTTTGGCTGAGGATTGGGGTTTTGCTTTTCAAAAATAATTTTTATATTTATAAAATATTTTTGTAATATTATTCTATCAATCAAGTTGCATGTTTGATTCATAATCAATATGTAAGTAAAATAAACATAAAACTATTTTAGATCTAATCTAAACAGGTTCATGTAATTGAAATAGTTTTAATAATAATCAATCATAAATCTTCCTAGATCAAATCTAACATATTTGTAATGATTAAAATTAGATTAAAATATTTATAATCAAATCATAAAATTTCTTAGATCTAATCTAAAATTTTATGATCAACACATACTAGGACAACCTATCCACCGTGAGGAGAAAATCTTACAGTAGGACAACCTTATGACAGTCCATGTAATCTAAAATATTTTATTTTTAGATCTAAAATTATTTTAAATCTATTAAATTATAAATAAAATTAGATTAAATCTAATAAATTTATGATTAGAGTCAAATCATCATGAACTAGGACAATCTTTTTACTGTAAGGGGTAAATCTTACAGTAGGACAACCTTATGGCAGTTCGTAAGATCTAAATTTTTTTAATTTTAGATTTAATAATTAGATTATAAATTAGATCTAATATAAAAAATAATCTAAACATGCATAAAAATAGTGTAATAAGAACCTAGGTTCTAATACCAATTGAAGAAACCAGATCTAGGGTTTTAGGCCTAGATCTTGAAACTTTTTCAAGATCAGACATCAGAAGATTAAAATAAATTAAAATTAATCTAAAATATTCTAGATCTAAGATCTTATTATATGACTATTATATGGTATTTAAATAAAAAATTAAAAATTAAACAAGAAAGAAAAGTTTGACCATATCAACCTAGATCTATACTACATCTAATGCAGCTATAAAATAATAGATCAGATCTATTACGTAGGCAAGTTAGATGTTCTAACTTACTGATCCAGGCTTGAGGATGAACTCATGAGTTGCACACACATCCTGCCTCTAGGAGTCATCTACATGAGTCCACGAACACGATCAGAGATCCTGATGCAGGAAATAAGCACAGTATGCTAGCACTGTGCTAATCGCTCTTCAACGATCAATCTGATGCTTTCTTCTTCAAAACATGGACACTCCAAAATATCACAAGGAAAACAAAAAGATTTGTGATGTCGGGATACCTCTCAAAAGCTCACAAAAAGGGAAGAAGAGATCTGGAATAAAAATCCTAGAAGAAGATCTTCTTCTTCTTCTTTGTTCCTTTTCTAGACACCCTGATTTGTGTTTTTAATATCTCCATGACCTAGATAAATTTTTCTTTAATTTTTCTACACCAAAGAAAACTCTCACATGTCTACAATTCATAAAATTTTTTTTTGAATAAAGAGATATATAGAGTCCAAGTTAGGTCAAAAATTTAGATTAGGAAGGACTAAATAAGGAAAGCTGTTGGGGCGCCCAACTCTTGGGCACCCCACCTTTTTTTTTTCTACCATGGACCAGCAAGGGAGGATGCAAATAAACCCAAAAAATGTGCGTGTGAGAGAGAGAAATAAGGGAGGTGGCGGCATAAAGGGAAGGAGGACTTTTACTTGACTAGGAATTCTATCTCATAGAATCCTAAGCGAAATCAGCTCCCCTTTTGACTTGGTCATGCAACAAACTTCCATATGAGAAGTAGAAGAGAGAAAGAGGGCATGAGAAGCCTTTAAGTATGAAGAATTTCATGTAAAAGTACAAAGAGAAAGGGGTGAGGCATGAGGATTAGGTGGCGCAAGGAACAGGGAGTCCTAGTCTCACACTAGGACTCCTGTTTTGACCTGGTCAAACAAGGTCTTTTAATCAAATAAAAATAAGAGTAATCTAATCCAATTAAATAAGGTCCTAACCTATTTAAGAACTTATTTAAATTAAATTAAATTAAATTAAATTTTAATTTATTTTTTAATCAAATTAGAAAATTAGGTTGACCCAAGTCCTAGTTAGAAAAGGACTAGTTCTTCCTTGCACTTGGCTTATCCAATAAACCAATTGAATTTGATCCAATCAAGCCCAAACCAAATATAATTAAATTATATTTAATTAAACTTAATCTCAACCTATTGGCTTAATCAAATTAAGTCAATTAGCAATCAAATTGCTAATCGATCCTCCTATAATACTTGCACTAGGTCAAACATCAATCGTATTGATCGTTTAACCCTAAAATGATTCTAAATCGCTGATCAACCATCTGATCGGAACATGAACTCTAATGTATGTGACCTCATAGGTCCAAACCTAAGCCGATAGCATAGAAATAAATTTTTATACCAATCAAAGTAACCATCTAGCAATGATACCCAATGATCGGATAGGTCGAAGGTGTAGAACACCATCCTTAGAATCCATGCGGATATAGTTTCCATATAATTCATCCCCTTGACCATAATGCTCATAGGATACCTCAGAGTTCAACTATCAACTCTGATTAGATTGTCATATTGTATTTCAAAATATCAAATCCATCTGATGGATTATCCTAGCCAAGATTTTGCTATATTAAAATACAGTGATACATTCTTCTCCAACTCTTAGAGTGGTCAATTCCATCTTGATCACACTCTGACTTCATAAATACTTGATTGTGCCCAGATGCCTTCCCTTATTGAATTAGAAATTTAGTTAGTCTGGTACCAAAGCACAGTGAGTTGCTTGCAAGTCACTAAGGTGATCTCAGGTCTAAGGGATACTTATACCTATATCCCATCAGAGACATTCTCGATAGCAGAATGCTCTGGAGTTAGTCACGTTCATTGATGATGTACCCATACATCTCACCTGTATGCCATACCAGTATCTTCACACTCCTTGGTTAAGAGGACAAGCAACCTATATGGCATATAGTGATCTATGTTCGATAGATACTATCATCCTAATTAACAGCCTATCATTTGTTCGTGAATAAATTTAAGGACTAATCAATAAATTCTCTCTTTATCGAAACTAAATAGTCCTAAGAACTTCATCACAATAATGGAGTTTATTAGAAGATGTAAACTTATGATGAAAAAG
This sequence comes from Cocos nucifera, assembly GCA_006176705.1. Classification (NCBI taxonomy): domain Eukaryota; kingdom Viridiplantae; phylum Streptophyta; class Magnoliopsida; order Arecales; family Arecaceae; genus Cocos; species Cocos nucifera. Next base: position 45,568 of record QRFJ01007004.1, read on the forward strand.
ATGCTAAAAAAATTTTATTAATTAATAAATTAATTATAATATCTTAATCATCAACAGACTGACGATTGACTTTGGGACACAATTCCCAACATAGACAACATTTGGTATTAGAGTAAGGTTCTCTACTAATTATTGATTTTTTCGACTAGAGACAAAGATCAAGTCAACCGAACTAAGAGGTTCACTTGCTGAAGGGCAATCCACAAATAGGCCACCTCTTTTCGATGGATCCAACTATACCTATTGGAAAGCTTGCATGTGCATTTTCATTCAAGCCTTTGACTATAACATATGGAGTGTCATTGTCAATGGTCCATACACACCCATAGTCTTTCTCAATGGCACATCCTCTGCTAAGTCGGAGAAGGTTTGGGATGAAACTGACAAGAAACCTATCAAATTAAATGCCAAGACAATAAATGTACTCTATGGTGCCCTTGATGTAAATGAGTTTAACCGAATCTCCACTTGCAATTCTACAAAAAAAAATTATGATAGACTTGAGATCACACATGAAGGAACAAATCAAGTAAAAGAAACTAAAATTAACATGCTAGTTCGCCAATATGAGTTATTTAAAATTGATTCCATTGAATCTATCACTAGCATGTACACAAGATTCACTGATATTATAAGTGATTTAAAAAGTTTAGGTAAAGTTTACACTAATAGTGAATTGGTGAGAAAGATCCTTAGGTTTTTGCCTAGGTTATGGGAAGCCAAAGTAACAGCTATCTAGGAGGCAAAGGATCTGAACACACTACTTCTAGAAGAGCTCATTGGATCCTTGATGATACATGAGCTTGCCATGAGTCGGCACAATGAGGAAGACAACAACAAGAAGAAAATAATAGCGCTGAAATCCATGGCTAATGAAGAAGAAGATAATCTATCCATCAGTGAGAAAAATAATGAAGACATGGCCCTGATGATCAGAAATGTCAAAAAATTTATGAAAAGAAGAAGACAAGGATTCAAGAAGAGAAGCTTCATTAGAGTAGAAGCCAGCAGGAAGAAAGAAAAAGAAAAAGAGAGGGATCAACCCACTTGCTACGAATGCAAGAAGCCAGGATATTTTAGGGTTGCATGTCCTCTGTTGAAGAAGGGGTCAAAAAGGACAAAAAAGAAAGCCATGTTAGCAACTTGGAGCGATAGCGATGAGTTAAGCTCGGAGGAAGAAAACCAAAATGCAGCAAACTTGTGTTTCATGGCACAACATGATGAGGTATCCTCCACTCTTGATTTAGATTTTATCTTTGATGAGCTTCAAGATGCTTTTTATGACTTGATGAAAGATTTCATAAAGATAAGCTCAAAAAATAGAAATTTTAAGAAAATGACTTAAACACTCTTGAAAGAAATAAAAGAGGTAATTAGTAGACACAATAAGTTAAAAGAAAAAAATAAAATCCTAAAGGATAAATTGGATAAATTAAAGTCTTTAGTTGATAAATTTACTTGTAGTTCTGAAAATTGCAAATGATTTTAAATAATCAAAGAGGAGTTTATGATAAGGCTGGACTAGGATATAAACCTAAAGACAAATCCAAGTTTCTAAAAAATTTCTTCACTGCACCCATCTCTAATAGCACTTCTCATACCATTTGCTTTAGATGCAAAAAGGTAGGGCACAAGGCTTTTGAATACAATACTATTAAATTTAATGAAAAGTATGTTAAAAGCATTTGGGTTCCAAAAGGAACCAAGTCTACTAACCCCAAAGAATTCAAGAAGACTTGGGTACCTAAAACTATCACTTGATTATTTGTGCAGGAATGCCTTGTAGTCCAAGGATCAAAATGGGAGTGGTATTTAGATAGTGGCTGCTCAAGGTATATGTCGGATGATAAGCAATAATTTATCATCCTAGAAAGAAAGGAAGGAGGAGTAGTCACCTTTGGCGATAATGACAAAGGTAAAATAATTGACTATGGTAAAATTTAGATTAGTTCTACCATTTTTATAGATAATGTATTATTAGTTGATAATTTAAAACATAACTTGCTTAGTATCAGTCAACTTTGTGATAAAGATTTTAAAGTCTCTTTTGAATCTTCTTTGTGCAAAGTATCTAGTTCCTTGGATGATAGCTTAAAATTCATTGGATTTGGGCATGGAAACATCTACATGGTTAATTTTGATGAAATTGCCATAAAGAGTGGCCAATGCCTAGTTGCAATGCGTGCTAACAAAAAGAAACTAGTTGGCTTTGGCATCGAAGATTAGGTCATGCTAGCATGCATACTCTTTATAAATTGTATAATAAATACTTAGTTAAGAAGCTACCAAAACTAAATTTCAAAGTTGATCATATTTGTGATGCTTGCCAATTTAAAAAACAAACTAGGAAGAGTTTCAAATCCAAAAATGTGATTTCAACTTCTAGGCCTCTTGAATTGATTCATATGGATTTGTTTGGACCTACTAGGACCACAAGCCTAGGAGGAAAGAAGTATGGTCTAGTAATTATTGATGATTATTCTCGTTTCACTTGGATTCTTTTTTTAGCTCACAAAGATGAAGTATTTTTAATGTTTTCAAAGTTTTACAAGAAAATAATAAATGAAAAGAACTCTACTATGGTATGTATCTGTAGTGATCATAGCACCAAATTTGAAAATAAATATTTTGAAGAGTTTTATAATGAACATGGCATAGAACATAATTTTTTAGCACTTAGAACCCCTCAACAAAATGGAGTTATTGAAAGAAAGAATAGAACCTTAGTTGATATGGCTTGTACCATGTTATGTGAAGAAAATCTACCAAATACTTTTGGGCTGAAGCCATTAACATAGCATGTTACATCCTAAATAAAGTTTCTATTTGCCCGATCTTAAAGAAGACCCCCTATGAGCTTTGAAAAGAAAAAAGATCTAATATTAATTATTTTCATATTTTTGGTTGTAAATATTTTATTCATAACAATGGTAAAGATAATCTAAGCAAATTTGATTCTAAGGCAGATGAGGATATATTTCTTGGATATTTTACATCTAGCAAAGCATATAGAGTCTTCAACAAACACTCTTTGGTTGTTGAAGAATCCATACATGTTATCTTTGATAAAGCTAATAATCAATCTTTGAGAAAGGAAGACGTTTTTGATGATAATAAAGGAATTCTCAAAATATGGAATGAAGGACCTAAACTTAAAGGATAATAACATTCAAGACAAAGATAAACCTACAATAATCTTGGAACAAAACAATGATGGTGAGAATGAAGCAACTAATGATCATAGAGATCTAGCCAAGGAGTGGAGGTATGCACATAATCAACCCAAGAGAATTGATATTAGGTGAGGCTTTGCAAGGGGTAAGAAATCCTCTTTTAAGGATACATTTGATTACCTTGTATTTGTTTCTAAAATAGAACCTAAAAACATAGAAGAAACTGAACAAAACTCTAATTGGATGCTAGCCATGCAAGATGAACTAAACCAATTTGAAAAAAATGATGTATTCACTCTTATAAACAGACCCATAGATTATCCTATAATTGGTACAAAATAATTATTTAGGAATAAATTAGATGAACATGGTAATGTTGTAAAAAATAAAGCTAGATTGGTTGCTAAAGGATATAATCAAGAAGAAAGAATTAATTTTGATAAAACATACGCACCTGTAGCAAGATTAGAGACTATTAGATTATTGCTTGCTTTTGCTTGTTATATGAGTTTAAAATTATTTTAAATGGGTGTAAAAAGTGCCTTTTTGAATGGTTATATTGCTGAAGAAGTATTTGTAGACCAACTATCCAGATTTGAAAATCACTCACTTTTCAATCATGTATATAAGTTAAATAAAGCACTCTATGGACTTAAACAAGCACCTAGAGCATGGTATGAGGGATTGAGCAAATTTTTATTATAAAATAATTTTATTAGAGAAAGTGTAGACACCACACTATTTTCAAAAAAAAATAATGACTTTCTTGTAGTTCAAATATATGTGGATGACATCATATTTGGAGCTACTGATGAAATTCTTTGTCAAGAGTTTACTAAGTTGATGCAGAGTGAATTTGAAATGAGCATGATGGGGGAGCTGAATTTCTTCCTTGGACTACAAGTCAAACAATCAAAGGAAGGCATTTTGATTAGCCAAATAAAGCACATCAAGAAGATGCTCAAGAAGTTTAGCATGAAACATGGAAAGAAGATTGGTACACCAATGAGCCTCTCATGCAAACTTGACAAAGATGAAAATAGTAAGAATGTAAATGAAAAGCTCTACAGAGGTATGATAGATTCCCTACTTTACTTAACTGCAAGTAGGCCTGATATATTATTTAGTGTATGCATGTGTGCTAGATTTCAATCTAATCCTAAAGAATCACACTTACTAGCTGTTAAGAGAATTTTTAGATATTTGATCTACACACACAACTTAGATCTTTGGTACTCAAAAATATCCTCCATTGAATTGATTGAATACACTGATGCAGACTATGGAGGATGTAGAATTGACAGAAAGAGTATCAGTGGCACCTGCGAATTTTTAGGGTTGAACTTGATCTCTTGGTATAGCAAAAAGCAAAATTCTATAGCACTGTCAACAATCGAGGTCGAATATGTTGCTGCGGAAAGTTGCCGTGCTCAAATACTTTAGATCAAACAACAACTCAAAGACTTTGGAATTAAGTAAAACAAGATACCTATTAGATGTGATAACACTAGTGCCATAAACTTGACAAAAAATCCTATTCAACATTCAAGAACCAAACACATTAAAATTAGACATCATTTTATTAGAAATCATGTTCAAAATAATAATAATATGCTTGAATTTGTTTCAACTAAAAATCAACTAGCTGACATTTTTACAAAACCTCTAAGTGAAGATAGATTCTCAAAAATCTGGGGTAAACTTGGTATTTGTGATCCACTTTGAAAATATTAAATCTTGAATTTATTGGATCATTTTTTATCGCCTTCCATCATCCTTAACATCCCTAATCCCATCTCAAAAAATTTAAAAAAAAGGCTTAAAATTCCTCCTCTATTCTGATTTCTTCCTCCTATGCTCAAGAAATCTCGAGTTATTCATGAGACCTCTCGGCTAGATTTCGAGACCACTCACGCTAAATGCAAGAGCTCTCAAAATTTTTGAGACGTCTCATCTTTAAGATGAGAGCTCTCGATTCCTATGGGCCCTCTTTTTAATCGATCTACGAGAGGTCTCCTATTTCATTCATTCGTTCTGTTCTTCCGAGACCTCTCCTCCAAACTCTTCAAAACTCTCCTCCTCTCCTCAGAAACCTTTTGAATCACCTTCTCTTATCCATTCCCTCCAAATCTTAAACCCCAATGTCTCCAAAGAAGAGATCCCTCGCCGCACGAAGACCTTCCATCACGCCATCAACTGAAGCTAGGGCTAAGTGACAGTGGGACTTGGCTTAATCATCTTCGTCTACTTCTTCATCTCATGCTCGTCTCTTCATTGCTACTAGGATTATTCCAACGGGCCACTATGTAGACATCAAATACCTAGACCGGGAATACTTCCGTATTGGGTCTTGGATCCGGTAGCAAGGATGAGAAAAGCTATGTATCTTAGAGGTAAATATTTATCCAGACTTGATAAGAGAATTTTTTGACAACATTAGCTTTGAGCATGGGTCGAAGGTAGAGTCCATTGTGAAAGGAGTGCACATTTCCTTAGATGAGACAAAAATAGGGCAACTTATCGAAGTGCCTAGGGTAGGGATTAGCAATCTCAACTTGTTTGACAAAACTGAAGCTCTCAAGTGCATCTTAAAAAGGGAGAATGTTGATGAAAATCTATAATTAGTCTTACATCTTCTCTCAATTGAGATGACATTACCGCAATCTTTAGTCAGTCACATAGTTTTTCCTAAGGTAGGAAGACATGACTGGGTTGGAAAGAGAGAACTAGGTGTCATGTTCTTTATGGTGATTAAAACTTCCACCAGCTTTTCCTCTCTTATACTTCAACAATTGAAAGATACTGCCAGCAAAAGCAAGGCATGTTTATCCTATGGAATGACTTCATCTTAATCTTCAGGGACTTTCAAGTTAATCTAGAAGGTGAAGACTTCAAAAAGCTAGCTCACATAGACTTCATCAATGAAGGAACATTAAATTGGATGAAGTTTATAAAAAATGATGATAGATGGGTGAGGGCAGATGAACATGCTGCAAATGAGCTCGAAGAACATAGATCTCCACCCGCTGCACCATCACCATCTATTGTTGGACCCTCTTTCACTATACCAGGGTCCCTACACTCTCCTCAGGTGCCTCCTTGTCCTGCACCAGCACCTCCCTCAGCTTTTGATTAAGATCTTTTAATTGAAAGGGTGGTAGAAGAAGTGGTTCAAAAAGTATTTGAAAGGTTTATGAATATACTATCCAGTGTGAGGAATTAACTCTTTGCAAGCATTGAAGAACAAAGAATATCCACTGAAGGTCAGACAAAAATGCTTAGCCAACAAATTAGTGGATTATTCCAAAGACTAGAAATTCTGAAGGAGCAACATAAGACATTAGCTTAGATTGAACTACTCCTATCCAAGAATGCCAGAATTGCATAGAGACTTGAAGAGAACATCACTGTTCAGTACACCATGGCTGAAATCCTTATTTCCATCCTACGGCATATTTTGAGTCAGACTCCATCCTCGTTTGGACTATCATCTTCTTCTAGACCATCATCTTATCCTCGACCTGCTCCTCACTTGTCCTCTACTAGACCCAAATCTTCCTCTGAACCCATCATTGAGTTCCTTTCTGATGAGGACTAGGTCTGGTATCTCTTTTGTTTTGACTTTCGATTTAGGTATGTAGGTATGAGAATCATTTTTTGTAAACCAACATACATCTCTATCTATGTATTATTATATCTTGCAATGAAATCAATCCTTTTTATGTTTTTGCCTTTTTATGATCCTCTTATTATTGTGATTTTGATGCTGACAAAAAGGGGAAGAAATATATAAACATATAACCAATTCAAACTAACATACACAAAAAGAAACTTTTAGAAAATGAAATGATTGAAATGAACAAATACAAAATGAAAAGAACGTTATTCAAATCCTATTCATTTCATGAGAGCATACATTAAAGGGGACCTTTAGCATAAAAAATTTGCATTCCTTAGTTCATGATATATATATTGCTTACACTCCTTTTATGGCTTTCTTGATATTTTGTCACCATCAAAAATAGAGAGATTGTTGAACCCCCTAAGTGAAGGAAAATCTTGATTTCTCGGTCCAGGTTCGTTCAGATCTGATCAGATCAAGAGATATATTTCAAAATTTTTTTCTTTGATCTGTATCAGATCTGGGATGTTTCAAATCTGATTAATATTATTTTAATAAATAAAATAAATAAAGATAAATTAAATCAAATTTAATTTACCTGATTTGGGTAATCCTATTACCCTATTGATGATCCTATATGCAGCGGAAGGTTCTGGATCTAGCCACGCAAGCGCCTGGCCTCTACTGGGATCCACTCGGGCTGGATCTGGAGATCCTCTTCTTCTCTATCACATCTCCAAAAATCAGATCTGGATCTGATCTGGAGGATCTTCAAAACTCCTTTTGAAGATCAACAGTCATCCTTTGCAACAGCGCAGCCTTCTTGCTTTTGATCGCCTTTCTCTTGCTTGAATCGCACTAACAAAATCCAAAACTCCTTTTGGACGTGGAGAGCAAGGGGAGAAAGTGGTGTGGCATGGAGAAGGAGGGGTGAGGCAGCCTTGGGGCGTATGGAAACTCTTAGCTTCAATCTCATGTCAATCTGAGTTGGGTACAGGGTCTTATTTATAGACTAGCTGTGATCCAACTCCTCTTCTTCCAACCAATCACAACCCTTTGTGAAAGTAGATCTAAATCTGATTGGTGGGAATAGAGTTTCCTGGATTCCTCCTTAGAGGGCACCTAAGACCAGTCAAAGTTGATTCTTAGAAGAACTTTAATTGGAATCCAAAATGGAGATGGAGTCCTTGTCCAACAAGGACTCCTAGGCGCCTCCAACTTGGGCACACGCCTAGGGTGGCGTGCGCCCTCCTCCTTGCCAGGTTCTGGTAGGGGGACAAGCCCCCACCAGCTCTCCAATAGGTGCATGACATGTGGTCAAAAGTCAAAGTATCAATGGTCAACATTTGACCAGTCAAAGGTAGACTTTTGACCAAAGTCAAAGAACAAGAAATGACAGGTGACCAAAAATGGCAGGTAATGTCTTATAAAATAAAACAACCTATTCTGACTTGGACAACCTCCAGTCAGACCATATGAAGGCCTCTGATTGAGCACAAACTCCTTTGGCTCAGACGGGACAACTTATTTATGATAGTAAAAGAAGAACGTTAGGTTCAATCGAGTGCTAGCACGATTTCCTTGAACCTAATTGAATCTCATTCAGATCAATTGAACTGGATCAGTTCAATTGATGATCACCAGATTCAAACCATTGTTTGTGTGACCCAGTTAGGTTCAGTTCTATATGGTAATGGGATATGTCATGATCTCTATCATCGACATCATCGAAACTTCTTTCGATGGATCAGAACTCTTCTGATTCGAACAGCTAGAATGATTGATCATCTAAATCATTCTAATTGCTCCCAAAATCCACCAGTGACACCTAGCAGTATATGGTGGCAACCCATCAGAGCTGAATGCGAACCTCTTGGTGCAGCTACCTATGTGATTCAGTTCTTCTATCTTGAGCCCCGATCAGATTAGGGTTAAGGTAAACTCGTCAAAACCCCAATCTCTGTCATATGATGTAATCATTCGATTTGAGTCCAATGTGAAAATCTAAATAGAAACTCTTTCTATTATTTCACTTTGCCATGGCCATGGGCTTCTAGACTTGATTCTCATGATTATCATAGGGCTGCTCCTCTACCACCGAGGTAGATAGATTCCATCTTGATGCCATCCAGTTCCTACAATGAACATGCTATAGCCAACATACACCTCAGGGTTCCATATGGCTAGGAGATCGAGTAATGGTGTAGTCAAACTATAACACCCTCAAGGTGAACTGCCGATGCACCTCAGGTCAAAGAACCAGACACACTACTGCAGCATCGAGTCAGTCATTGACGAGAAGGTAGACTCCCTAATGACTACTCGAGGTGGTCACGCTCAGTGCCCTCATTCTCTAACAAGTACCTGTACTCTCGCTCCAGGTGTCTCCACACCATAGACTCAAGACTCATCTACTAAAGAGAAGCGATTGTACACCAACCTTCTGGATCAATCACCATCCTCGTGATGATCCTATGGTCAGGAGCAATTTATGAGTTAATAATGATTATTCATGTCTTAAATTTTCAACTCTTGAAAATATGAATTATCATTGCCATTAACTCAAAGAATGTATCACAGACACTAAATACACATATGTGATAGAAAATAACCCATTTATTGATTTTAGTCAAAATTACAATTTTGTCCCTAGAAATGTATTACAAGTGTCAGCCAATTCTGGCTTCTAGGGCATATATATCTAACAATCTCCCACTTGTCCTAAAGCCGAGTGGCTACAAGTCTAAGTCCCATCTTCTCAAGGTGGGCTTCGATCCTCTGTTGGCCCAACGGTTTTGTAAGTGGGTCTGCCACATTATCTCTGGAGTTGACTCTCTTGACCTCGACATAACCCTTCTCGAGGTAATCATGGATGAGGTGATATCACCACTTGCTTGGAACTCTTTCAGCTGACAGCATCACCATTGCACACAAACAGACCGCCAGATGTCGACTTTCGATCATCTATATCAGACATGAAATCTGAGTCTGTGTATCCTTGCACTTGGAGTTCTCCATTACCAAAGACCAACATTATATCCTTAGTTCTTCTCAAGTACTTAAGGATAAATTTCACAGAAGTCCAGTGTTCTTCATCTGGATTTGACTGATATCTGCCTATGACACTCACAGCATGGGCTATATCAGGTCGTGTACATAGCACGGCATACATGAGGCTTCCTATTGCAGAAGCATAAGGGATCTTGCTCATGCATTCTATTTTCTCTGGTGTGCTAGGGCACATCTTCTTGGAAAGATGAATACCATGTCTGAAGGGTATTAATCCCCTCTTAGAGTTTTCCATACTAAACCTCTTTAGTACTTCCTCCATGTACATCTTCTGTGAAAGTCCTAGCATCCTATTCGGTCTATCCCTATAGATCTTAATTTCTAGAATAAAGGATGCTTCACCTAGGTCTTTCATGGAGAATTTCTTGGACAACCATTTTTGACTGTCGTCAATATGGGAATATCATTCCCAATAAGGAGGATGTCATCCACGTATAATACGAGGAAGACAATAGCGCTCCCACTGACCTTTTTGAAAACACATGGTTCCTCTTCATTTTTGATGAAATCAAATGTTTTGATCACATCATTGAAACGAGTGTTCCAGCTCCGAGATGCTTGCTTAAGTCCATATATGGACCTTTGCAGCTTGCAAACCTTGTGATCAGTATCACTGGATGTGAAATCTAATGGCTGTTCCATATAGATATCTTCCTCAAGATATCCATTTAGGAATGCCCTTTTTACATCCATTTGCCATATTTCATAATCGAAATAGGCTGCAACAGCAAGCAATGTGCGGATGGATTTTAGCATAGCCACTGGGGAAAAGGTATCCTGATAGTCAATGCCTTCGTGTTGACTATAACCTTTTGCCACTAGTCTAGCCTTGAATGTCTCCACATTTCCATCTGCACCAATCTTTCTCTTAAACATCCATTTACACCCAATAGGTACTATACCTTCTGGTGGATCTACCAAGGTCCGGACTTGGTTTGAGTGCATCGAGTCAATTTTTGACTGCATTGCCTCTAGCCATTTCTCGGAGTCGATATCTGATATTGCCTCATTGTAGGTTTTGGGATCATCACCATGAGCACCATTATCTACGAGGAACATTTCCTCTACTTCCTCTGAAATAATACCTAAGTATCTCTAAGGGGATGACGGAAAACTCTTTTCGATCTACGAGGTGGAGGAGGTAGTGTTCTTATTGGCTCAAACTGAATTTGGTTCTAATTGGTCCTTAGCTCGTTCCACTTGTGAGACTTTCTCATCAAGCTTGATCTGCTTTTCCAATGCCACTATCTTGAATAAACTATTTTTCAAGAAAGATGGCATGTCGACTCACAATCACATTGTGGTCTTCTGGAAATATAGAAATAGTATCCTAATGACTCTTTAGGATATCCTATGAATCGAAGCTCTGAAAGGACCTAAAACTCTAACTTGTCCGCTTGTTGTCTTTTGACATGAGCCGCAGACAACCCCAAATTCTTGAGATGACTCAGACTTGATTTCTTACCGTGCCATATCTCATACGGTGTGGTAGGAATGATTTTAGAGGGAATCCCTTATTCAGTAGATAGAATTGAAAATTAACAATGAGCGTCCCCAAAGAAAATCAGGGAGGTCTGTGAAGCTCATCATGGATCGAACCATATCCAATAGGGTCTGATTTCTCCGTTCTGAAATCCCGTTGAGTTGAGGTGTTCCTGGTGGAGTCCATTGAGAGACTATGCCATTTTTCTTTTAGATAGTCTAGATAGTCTAGGAATTTTTGGCTAAGGTATTCACCTCCTCGATCTGATCGAAGAACCTTAATGGGTTTTCCTATTTGTTTTTCTACTTCATGTCTGAATTCTTTAAACTTTTCAAAAGCTTCAGACTTGTGTCTCATAAGATACACATACCCATACCTAGACAGATCATCGGTAAAGGTAATGAAGTAGACAAAATTGCCTCTAGCCGGCACATCAAATGGGCCGCACACATCAGTATGTACTAGGGCAAGGAGATCTGTGGCCCTTTCCCCATGTCCTACAAAAGGGAGTTTAGTCATTTTGCCTTGAAGACAAGATTCACAAGTTGGATATGACTCGAAAGTCAATGGACTCAATAGCCCATTTTTCTCCAATTTGTTGATCCTATCTTCTGCTATATGACCTAGTCTCAGGTGCCATAGATATCTGTCGTTTAGACTATCCCTAGGTCATTTGGCATTCATATTTGCTCGATAGTTAAAATTGGTACATCAATATGTAGCTGATAAAGACCATTAATAAGGAAACGATTTGTAATTTTATTTCTTTCATAAAGAATGTTACAATGGTCCTTAAAGAAGGTGATCACATAACCTTCTTGTGCTAAGCATGAAACAGAAATCAAATTCCTACTAGCTACAGGCACAAAATAACAGTCTTTCAAAACTAAGTCTAAACCAGATGGTAATCGAAGAGGGTATGTTCCCACGGCTACTGCAGCAACTCTTGCTCCATTACCGACATGTAGGATCATGTCTCGATCCCTCAGCCTCCTGCTATCCTCAAGACCCTGCATAGAAGTGCACAGATGAGCACTAGAACCAGAGTCAAGCACCCAACTAGATGCAGAAGAAACCATAAGGTTAGACTCAATAACGAGCATACCTCCAGAAGGACCTTCCTTCTTATTCTTCAGGGTGGCCAGGTAAATAGGGCAGTTTCGCTTCCAATGGCCGTCGCTGTTGCAATGGAAACACTTTCCTTTGCCATCGACCTTTTTCTTCAGCTCTGCCTTCTTCTTCTTTGCTCCTTCCACCTTTTGCTTTTTCATAGACTTCTTTTTCTTTCCATAAAACTTTCTTTTGGAAGAAGTCCGTTCCATAGCAAGAACTGAGCCTTTAGAACCTTTCATAGAAAGCTCAACGGTAACCAACATATTCATTAATTCGGCCTAGGAATTCTGAAGTTTATGCATGTGGTAATTCATGATGAATTGCCCATATGCATCAGTCAAGAATTGCAGAATAATATCATGCTGCAGGTCTAAGTCCAACTTCACACCGAGCTTCTCAAGCTCTTCCATGTCCTTGATCATTATTAGACAGTGATCTTGGACTGACTGCCCATCACGCATTTTAGCCTTAAAAAATTATTTCGTGACTTGATATTTGGCTGCGCGACTCTGTTCACCAAACATCTCCTGCAGGTGAGCCAACATTTGGCGTGCAGTCCCAATATCCTCATGCTGGCGCTAGAGCTCATCAGACATCGAGCCCAACATGTAATATCTAGCCTTATTATCTTCGTCTATCCATTTCTCCAGAGACGCTCTCTGTTCAACAGATGGACGGGCTGGTAAGGTGGGAGGGTCCTGGTCCAAAATATGGGTTAACTTCTTAAAACCCAAAACAATTTTGTAGTTCCTGAGCCAATCTTTATAATTGGGTTCGGTCAGTCTTTGTGTGTCCAGGATACGTGCCAATGGGTTGGACGCAGACATTTTTCTGTAGAGAGTCAAAGATTCTAGTTAGAAATTATAATTTTGACTTGACCAATTTGTTTAGGGATTTTATTTTTAAACAAATTAGCTCCCACTATTTTCTCGGATCCCTACACTCCCTCTGTAGAGATGCGAAAATCTCCACGATTAATGATTTCTAGTGGGTGGTGCGGTCTCACCAACTGACTCATCACCTCACCTAACAGTTATTGGTGATGGGTTAGCCAATGAGTGAACAACTCTTGTTTAATGATTCTCTAATCATGGTGCACCCAAACTTGGTCTCTAATTCATGAATCTCATCGTATTCGGAATATTGATCCACTCCTTAGTTAAGTCAGACCCACCATTTGCATAGACTGGGTTCCTAATTGAGTCTCTCACCGTATCTGAAATATTGAGTCCAACTCATCCTCCAGCCCATAGCACCCAATGCCTAATAGACATGGTTGCATCTTCCCGGTGCAACTGAGCCACTGTATCCAGTCGAGAACAATCAACCCAGGAAGGGCCCGCACATCTACAATGGTGGAAGACCTCAGACTTAATCTTTTCTTAGGGAGAATTGATTCAGGTCTCATTAAACTAGACTTGGCTTAGTCATAACAATTATGACTAACCTAGTGGCATGGGTTAGCTTGGATTATTGACCACCTCAGATCAGAATTGTGTCAATAGATATGGCCAGGTAAGTGAGATCGATGGAAGGAATATGCCATTAACTCGTACAAGAACGCATTCAGGTCGAGTAGCTTCCAATTAAAAACCAGTCGATCGTCTATGCCAAACTTACCTTAGACACCAAATTATTGAGCCAGAACCAATTGGGTTAGCCTATAATCCAGACTCTAACCTCTAAGCCTAATTAGGTCTTGCTTGATCGTGACTCGATCTTGACCCAGACTTAATCCTATTAGGCTGGTCAATTTAAGCATTGTTGATCCCATCTAACCAACTCTTGATTCGGTTTGATCAACCGCTTAGACCTAATTGAGCTACCCAAGCCCAACCCAGTATTATGAATATGTCTTAGATCTGAAATTCTCAATTTTAGACCTAATTAATATTCCATAAACTTAATTCTTAATTAAGTAGGGTTCATAAACAAAATATGCACAATAAATCCTGAGGTTTCAGGATCTAGGGTTTTGCAGAAAGTAAGTTTTGATTTTCTGATTAAGGATGAACACGCAGCACCCCTACACATCATAAGAACACCCCATCGAATGGGAAGAGAGGGCCTTTAAACCCTTCTTCATTCTTATGACCGGACGGCTAAGAGGAACGCCTTAATCGGGAACATTCAATACTACAAAACAGTATTAGATCTATATCATATATCTCATATACAAAGTAGATCTAATCATGGCATATTTTGCATACATCTCATGTATCGAATCATGCATGTTTTCAGATCTAAATTATCTCATAATAATCTAAAAATTAGATTTAAATTGATCTTATCAAAATAAACCCTAATCTAGACAACTATGTAGAACTATTCTACAACTAGTCTAGACATGCATCAATCACATCTCATATGATGTTTAAAATTAAATAATTTATTTGCTATTTTTTAGATGTTATTATAACCATTATAATATCAAAAAATAGTAAATAAATGGATCTAAAATATGGCTTAATCAAATTAAATTGAAAACATGCAAGACTATTTTATAGAACTATTCTATTCTAGAACTAGTCATGCATATCTTCTAATCTTAGATCCTAATCATTTTAATTTTAATTTTTTCTGATTTCAGATCTGATCACATCTCATGTGACATCTAAAATTAATTATTTTCTAATTAAAATAAATTTAAAATTAAATCTAAATATTTTTAGAACCATGGCTCTGATACCAGTTGAAGGGAAATCCTGATTTCCCGGTCCAGGTTCGTTCAGATCTGATCAGATCAAGAGATATATTTCGAAAATTTTCTCTTTGATCTGTATCAGATCTGGAATATTTCAGATCTAATTAATATTATTTTAATAAATAAAATAAATAAGGATAAATTAAATCAAATTTAATTTACCTGATTTGGGTAATCCTATTACCCTATTAATGATCCTGTATGCAGCGGAAGGTTCTGGATCTAGCCATACAAGCGCCTGGCCTCTATCGGTATCTACTCAGGCTGGATCTAGAGATCTTCTTCTTCTCTATCACATCTCCAAAAATTAGATCTGGATCTGATCTGGAGGATCTTCAAAACTCCTTTTGAAGATCAGCAGTCGTCCTTTGCAACAGCGCAGCCTTCTTGCTTTTGATCGCCTTTCTCTTGCTTGAATCGCATTAACAAAAATCCAAAACTCCTTTTGGACGTGGAGAGCAAGGGGAGAAGGTGGTTTGGCATGGAGAAGGAGGGGAGAGGCAGCCTTGGGGAGTATGGAAACTCTTAGCTTCAATCTCATGTCAATCTGAGTTGGGTACAGGGTCTTATTTGTTAGACTAGTTGTGATCCAACTCCACTTCTTCCAAACCAATCACAATCCTTTGTGAAATCAGATCTAAATATGATTGGTGGGAATAGAGTTCCCTGGATTCCTCCTTAGAGGGTGCCTAAGACCAGTCAAAGTTGGTTCTTAGAAGAACTCTAATTGAAATCCAAAAAGGAGATGGAGTTCTTGTCCAACAAGGACTCCTAGGCACCTCCAACTTGGGCACACGCCTAGGGTGGCATGCACCCTCCTCCTTGCCAGGTTCTAGCAGGGGGACAAGCCCCCACCAGCTCTCCAATAGGTGCATGACATGTGGTCAAAAGTCAAAGTGTCAATGGTCAACGTTTGACCAGTTAAAGGTAGACTTTTGACCAAAGTCAAAGAATAAGAAATGGCAGGTGACCAAAAATGGTAGGTAATGTCTTATAAAATAAGACAACCTATTCTGACTTGGACAACCTCCAGTCAGACCATATGAAGGCCTCTGATTGAGCACAAACTCCTTTGGCTCAGACAGGACAACTTATTTATGATAGTAAAAGAAGAACGTTAGGTTCAATCGAGTGCTAGCACGATTTCCTTGAACCTAATTGAATCTCATTCAGATCAATTGAACTGGATCAGTTCAATTGATGATCGCCAGATTCAAATCCTTATTTGTGTGACCCAGTTAGGTTCAGTTCTGTATGGTAATGGGATATGTCATGATCTCTATCATCGACATCATCGAAACTCCTTTCGATGGATCAGAACTCTTCTGATTCGAACAGCTAGAATGATTGATCATCTAAATCATTCTAATTGCTCCCAAAATCCACCAGTGACACCTAGCAGTATATGGTGGCAACCCATCAGAGCTGAATGCGAATCTCTTGGTGCAGCTACCTGTGTGATTCAGTTCTTCTATCTTGAGCCCCGATCAGATTAGGGTTAAGGTAAACTCGTCAAACCCCAGTCTCTATCATATGATGTAATCATGCGATTTGAGTCCAATGTGAAAATCTAAATAGAAACTCTTTCTATTATTTCACTCTGCCATGGCCATGGGCTTCTAGACTTGATTCTCATGATTATCATAGGGCTGCTCTTCTACCACCGAGGTAGATAGATTCCATCTTGATGCCATCCAGTTCCTACAATGAACATGCTATAGCCAACATACACCTCAGGGTTCCATATGGCTAGGAGACCGAGTAATGGTGTAGTCAAACTATAACACCCTCAAGGTGAACTGCCGATGCACCTCAGATCAGAGAACCAGACACACTACTGCAGCATCGAGTCAGTCATTGGCGAGAAGGTAGACTCCCTAATGACTACTCGAGGTGGTCACGCTCAGTGCCCTCGTTCTCTAACGAGTAGCTGTACTCTCACTCCGGTGTCTTCACACCGTAGACTCAAGACTCATCTACTAAAGAGAAGCGATTGTACACCAATCTTTCAGATCAACCACCATCCTCGTGATGATCTTATGGTCAGGAGCAATTTATGAGTTAATAATGATTATTCATGTCTTAAATTTTCAACTCTTGAAAATATGAATTATCATTGCCATTAACTCAAAGGATGTATCACAGACACTAAATACACATATGTGATAGAAAATAACCCATTTATTGATTTTAGTCAAAATTATAATTTTGTCCCTAGAAGTGTATTACAAGTGTCAACCAATTCTGGCTTCTAGGGCACATATATCTAACAGTAAGTTATTTTGATGATGACCAAATATTAAAGCAAATGATTACTAATATATTTTATTTTAAGTATTTTAATGTCAGAAGAAAGAGAGCTCTTTGACCAAAATAAGAAAGACATAAAATAAAAATCAAATAAAAATCAAATCTTCTTGATTGGTGCAAAAATTCTCTCAAAATTATCTTGGAGCAGTTTTTGAGATGTCTCAAAATTTTTTCGAGAGCTCTCGAGTGGACTGGCACATCCCAAACGTAGTTTTGGCTCGATTTCGAGAGGTCTCGAGTGAATCTCGAGAGCTCTTAATCTCAGACAATAGAAACCAAGTTTTCATGCTCTTAGACTGAGAGATCTTGTAGGATTTTCGAGAGGTCTCGTGGGAACCGTGAGACCTCTCGTTCAAAATTGAGAGGTGTCGGTCTCAAGCGAGCCATTTTTTTCAAAAAGCTAATTTTTTATGCGACTGAAGGCGAGAGCTCTCCTGATCAAACCAAAAGGCCTCGTAACCTGGCAAGACGTCTTGAGACAAATCGAGAGATTTCGAGACTCGATGACAACCTTTTGATGGGGCATTCTAGATTGAATTTTTTCGATCCCAATGGCTAGTTGCTGCTCTCCAACGGTCAGATTTCACTTTTTTTATGCTCTAATCATCATCAGAAGAGTGAGAATGCTGTAGATATAAAAGGAAGAAGGCTTATTTTTGGATTGATAAGAGTAAAATGAGAGAAAGCGAAGCACGATCTATTCTTGAACGAATACCCAATCTCCAATCAATCAGTTTTCTCAAGCTTTGAAGAACCCTCAAGTGCATTAACTCCACGTATTCAAAGAGGGTTTCAACGAACTGCAAGGATAATTTTTTTTCTCATTCAAAGGGGCATTTTGAGTTGTAAATTTTTTTTTCCTCTTTCCATGTACTTGGTTTCAGTAGGGGCTGAAACTTGGATTTTAAGATTTTTCTCTCCTTTGTTTATTTAGATTGGTTTGTTTAATCCTTATAAGGATTATGATTGATGAACTTAAAAAAAAATCGAGTTTTTGGATAGTGAGCTCGAATAAACTATTCGACTATAATCTTGTGGGAATATAGTGAAATTCCCAAGTATTTGCTTGGAGAGTGGACGTAGGTGCTGCGAGAACATCGAACTACCATAAAATTTTCTTGTTTGTGTGTGTGCTCTTGATTGTGTCTTCTATTTACTCTCACATTTGATTCACTTAGGATTCAATCATTTATCACCACACATATCTGCTTTAAATTTTTGAAAACCTAATTCACCCCCCCTGGGTTACTATCTGGGCAACAGATACTAAGGAGGATAATGAGGAAGCATGGAAAATTTCATGGAGTGGTGACACACAACTCTTGATCTCACTTTTCAAACCCTAGGTCAAAATCTTAGGACAAACCACACCATGAAACCCTAGAAACCTGACTCTCTGGATTTTTCTAACACTTAGATCTTACACTAGAAGTCTCTCATTACCTTCTCTGATTTTTCCCTTAAAACCACTTTCATGAAATATCGCACACCCCCTTCTTAGATCTTATCTGAAATGGAAAAGCATGGGACAGGAAGAGAAAGGATAAGGTGGCATAGAGTTTTTCTCTCTTAGCTTTTCCCCACACCCAGAAACCCATGCCCAAGGAATAAAAGTTTCTCTCACAGAAGGACTCTCTTCCTTATGCGCACACTTACTCTTAATCTGATTAATAAAGTGGCAAAAACAAGGTGGGAGGCATGTGAAAAGATAAATATGAGAAGGTTGGATTAGTTCCAACCTCCAACCATCTATCTTGAATTCAAACTTCAAGATAGATATCATCATTATCTAGTGCTTGGACCAAGTCAAGGGGAGAGAATATGGGGTGCCAATTCTCCTCTGGGCATGAAAAATATTCATGAGAAATCTGAATTTCCATCAAGAAGTGCAGTGGTCAAAGAGTCAAGGCATAAGGGATTAAGTCCAAACTATTTGGACTCTATAGATTGTCCAATTAGGTCTCTATCCAAACCAATTTGGCTTGACCCAATTAAACTAGAGTAAAATCTAATTAAATTAGGCTTAAATTATCTCAATTAAATTTTAATCAAATTAAAAATTAATTAAGTCCAAGTCCTAATCAAATTAGAGATCAATCTTCCTTAGCAATTATGTCATTTCATAATCTAATCGAGTCAAACCAAATTGAATCAATTCAATTTGATTTGATCGAAATGTCATTGCTCAATCAAATTGAGCTAATCATTAATCTAATTGCTAATTAATCCTCTAATAATAATAGAGTTCTAGTCCAGTGGGATACTAGAAGGTAGAGTCCCAATCAAGTGGGACTCCCAATCATAGATTCCTAGTCCAGTGGGACTCTTGATCTCAGAGTCCTAGATCAATGGGACTCTTGATCAGCCATCAGATCAGGTGAAAACTTCTATTATGATGACCCCATAGATTTAAACATTATATTGGTAGCACAGGAATCACTTTCTATACTAATTGATGTGATCATCTAGCAATGGTACCTGACATTCGGATAGGTCGAATAGTCGCAATGCAACATCCATGAATCTATAGCATATGGTTACCATATAATTCATCTCTATGACCTTAATGCTCAGGATGACATTGAAGTTTAACTGTCAACTCCTAATTAGTGCATCTAGATCGTGTCTCAACCTCACAAATCCTGTGACTCTTTATAAGAATTATCCTAGCTAAGGTTTTGCTAAATTAAAACATATTAGAGTATCTTCTCTAACACTTGGAGAGGTTAATCCATCTTGACTCATACACTGACTTCATAAGTACTTGACTGGATCTAGAAACCTTCTATCACTGTATTAAAAATACATATAGTCTAGTACTAAAGTATAGTGAGTTGCTGGCAAGTCACCATGGTGATCTCAGATCTAAGGGATACTTATACCCATATCTTTCAAGAGCAACTCTTGACAGTAGAGAGCTTTGCAGTAGGGTCATGTTTGATGAAATATATCTCTATATTTTACCTACATGCCATACTAGAATCTCCACACTCCTTGGATAAGAGGACAATCAATCCATATGGCACACAATGACATACACTTGATACATATTGTCGTCCTAGGTAACAATGTATCATTTGATCGCAAACTGGCTTAAGGATTAAACGATAAATCCTTCTTTATTGATTTTAAATAGTCCTAATGACTTCATAACAAAAGAATTCATAAAGAAAGATGCACAGCAAGTGATGAAAAGTTAGAATATCATTTTATTCAATTAATAATTTATGTACATATTACAATGTGTATACAACCTAGATGATTGACTTTAGGATATATTTTTCAGCAACTCTCACTTAGACTAAAATCAATCAAAAATAGTATCTTATACCCATCTTCCACTTGTGATCATCAAACTCTTTATTTTTGAGGGCTTTAGTAAATGGATTAGTCGTGTCCACCTTTCTATCAATCTTCTGTAGCTTGATGTGACCTCGTTCCATGATCCCTCATATAAAGTGGTAGCGACGTAGAATGTGCTTGGTGCGCTGATGTGTCTTTAGCTTCTTTGCTTGAGCTATGGCTCATAGATCTAGATCTCCTAGATCTACCTTCAATTTGATCATCAACAGTACTTCAATCGATACACGATCATATCTCCTCTTGCACAAGCAGCACTTAATCTTCGAGAACTTGGATTAGCCTAACTCCTTGGGCATAGGAGAGAGAGAAGAACTAGAGAGGGAGAGGGAGGAGGCATGGGAGAAATTTGGCAAAGCTTCATAGTTTCTAAAACTATGATTTAGATCCCTTTAGTAGGTTTTCTATATATAGAGATATGAAACCTAGAATCCTAAGGCTTTAAATATTTGACCGGGTCCAATAATTAAAGCAAAAGGACCCTCCATGAGATTTGGTGCCTCCTCTCTTATTTGCTGTAGCATTTTATCACATAAAATGGCCTCTAGGTGTGCACCACCCTTATCTAGATAAGGGTGGTTGGAACCATCTAATCCTCCTAGTTTGAAGTTCTAATCAAACTAATTTTGACCTGTTCAAACTTAGTTTAAATAAACTACCTCCCTCTTATCTATATCCATAAGGGGTGCAAGCAAGGAAGGGTTGTGCCCTCTCTCTCCAGATATTTGATGGGGCATGCTCCTAAAGAAATTCTAGGGGCATGCGCCCTTCTCCCCTTGCATAAAGAAAAGTCAAACATGGGGGGCCGTCCACTCTTGGCGCCCTCTCATCCTTATCCACTTCAGGAGATCTTAGGACAAGCTACTTCTTGGTGTCTAGGTGAGCCAAATTCAATTTGGCTAAGCCCAAAATAGTAGAAAATCTAATGTAGAAGAAAATTAGGTTCAATCATGTTCTAGCACGACTTTCTTAAACCTAATTGGATCTAATCTAAATCAATCAGACTAAATGAGTCCAATTAAAAACATCCAAAGCCAAAACCCTTATTTGTGTGACCCCATAGGTTCAATTCTATATGGTAATGGGATATGTCATGATCTCTATCATCGACATTATTGAAACTTCTTTTAATAAATTAAAATTTTTTTGATTCAAATAATTAAAATTATCGATCATCAAGATAATTTTAATCAATCCCATAATCCACCAGTGACACCTAGCAGCATGTGGTGGTATCCCATTAGAACTAAATAAGAATCTCTCAGTACAGTTATCGTGTGATTTGATTCTTCTATCATGAGTCCCGATAGAATCGAGGTTAAGATTGGCTTATCAAACCTCATACTTATCATATGATAGAATCAATTGATTCGAGTCCGATGTAAAATTTTAATAGAAATTTCTTTTTATTATTTCACACTGCCATGGCCATGGGCTTTAGGACTCAATCTCATGATCATCATAGGACTACTCCTCTACTGAGGTTGATAGATCCCATCTTGGTGTGATCCAATTTCTATAATGAATATGCTATAGCCAACAAACACCTCAGGATTTCATATGACTAGGAGACCGAGTTATGATGTAGTCAAACTATAACACCCTCAAGGTGAACTGCTGATGCACCTTAGGTTAGAGAATCAGACACATAACTGTAGCAACGAGTAAGTCATTATTGAGAAGGTAGACTTTCTTATGACTATTCGAAGTTGATCATGCTTAGTACCCTTATTCTTAACAAGCACCTATACTTTCACTTTGGTATCTCTATATCATAGATTCAAGACATATCTATCCTAAGAAAGCAATCATACACCAATCTTTCGGATCAATCACCATCCTCATGATGATTCTACGTGTTGGGGATAAACCTGCTCCTGCCAAAGTTTGGCTAGATGCTTGATCTCGGAAGGATCCTGCCCGACAGTAGGCTTCATGGTTAAACCTTGGGCCTCCTCCATGCTTGATCTCCTTCAGTCGGACTCCTCCAATGGTCAAACTCCTTCTAGACTTCTCCTTCAGTTGGACTCCTCCAACGGTCGAACTTCTTCCAGATTTCTCCTTCAGCCGAACTTCTTCAGTAGTTGAACTCCTTCCGAACTTCTCCTTCAGCCAAACTCCTCCCCCAGTCGGACTCCTCCAATAGTTGAACTCCTTTTGGGCTTCTTCTTTAGCCAGACTCCTCCAACGTCGAACTCCTAGATTTTTCCTTCAGTCAGACTCCTCAACAGTCGAACTCCTTCCAGACTTCTCCTTCAGCCAGACTCCTCTTCCAGTCAGACTCCTTCAATAGTTGAACTCCTTTCAGGCTTCTCCTTCAGTCGGACTCCTCCAACAATCGAACTTCTTTCAGACTTCTCCTTTAGCTGGATTCCTCCAATAGTCGAACTTCTTTCCAGACATCTCCTTCAGTCAGACTCCTCCAATAGTTGAACTTCTCCGAGCTTCTCCTTCAGTCGAACTCTGCCAATGGTTGAACTCCTTTCAAACTTCTCCTTCAATCAGATTCCTCCAGTGGTTGAACTCCTTCCAAACTTCTCCTCCAGACTCCTCTTCCAACTGGATTCCTTGAATAGTCGAACTCCAATCGGACTCCTCCAACAGTCGAACTCCTTCCAGATTTCTCCTTCGAACTCTTCTAAATAGCTAAACTTCCTCCAAACTCCATCCAGCAGCCCTAGAGGACCTCGGCTCTTGCCTTCAATGTAGCCAAAAGAATCATCAATCTCTCCCATCCAAGCTTTAGCCGTTGGACCCCAACGGGCTTGCACATTGTGACAACAGATACTATCCCTCATAACAAACTCCACGTGGCCCTAAACGGCCCACTACCGAATGGTTACGGCTATCACTATTAGTTTGTTACCAGCTCCATCCATATAAGAGATCCTCTAGATATGCTTTCTTCCTAAAGCTCTCCTTCTCTTCCTTAAAACTCTGCTAGAATCTTTTTACATATTTCATTTCTATTAGCCAAAAGAGCTGACTTGATCGTCGGAGGGTCTTGTCAGAGCCACCATCCTAGACTCTGGATGAGACTTGTTTTGTAGGTCCCCATGGCGACCTCATCCTCTCCAAATTTAGCTTTAACTCCGACGACAGTCAGATTTCGTGCCAACAGGATTGGTGCTAGAAGGAGGGCCCTCAAGTTATTGAGGTTCTCTTATTCTTAAAGAAATACGTGACAGAGATCCCTCTTCATCCAAGCCAGAGTCCTACTTTTTCTCTCGATCTCTTGAGGATGCCCTCTAGAAAGGCTTCAACCCGACGGTCAACTGCCTCCATGGCCAGATCTCATCCAGATCTTTTCGCCCTTATTTCGTCTCTTGCTTCTCAAGCCCCACCACCTGCGATAGTGGAGACGGTGTAGTTTGACCTGTTGGTCCAGTAGGTCTGCAGCCTCACTGAAGTAGTGCTGGTTATGCGGTAGCAGTAGTCATCTTTGGTGCCATCTCGATTGGAGCAAGTTTCTTGAGAGCCAGAGAACCCGATCTGGGGGCAGCCGACTTGGGTCAATTGGTCAGCAACCCTTAAAAAAGGGAAGCAGAGGGTGGAGAGCCCTTGCTCGGACCATGACTTGACCCCAGAGGGAGCTTTGCCCCCATTCCACTAGAAAACCCTAAAGATCAACGACCATGAAGGTCTCCCGGATCAAAAGCTTTAGAAAATGAACCGACGAATCGAAGAACTCCATCATGCTTTCTCCTTCCATGGTAACGATATTTGCACTGATCCTCCTTTTTCTCAGAAGATTATGTAGGAATCGATCCCGCTGAACTTCAAGCTTCCCCAGTTTGAGAGTTACGATGGAACCACCAATCTGATCGACCAGCTGGAGGCCTTCCGGATAATGATGTTGCTCCATGACGTGCCAAATGCCATTTTGTGCCAAGCTTTCCCATCCACCCTTAAGGAAGTCATCAGAAACTGGTATTCAGCCCTTAAGTTGGATACCATATTTTCATTCGATTAAATGAGCCATCAATTTATGACTCATTTCGTTAGCAACCAATGTCCCCATCGAGGTTCAAATTTTCTGATGAATATCAAGCAGAAGGAGGGAGAGTTTATCTAGGCTTATGTCACCTGATTTAACGCTGCTACATTAGAGGTTCGAAATCTGAACTAGTCTATTGCAATGGCCGCACTCAAGGGCGGCCTTCAGATGAATGATTTACTGTTCTTTCTGAAGAAAAAGTACCTTAGAAACTTTATCGATATGCTGGCTCGGACTGAAGATTATGCCCAAGTAGAGGAGGCCTTTAAGGCTAGAGATAATGAAGCCACCTAGGAGCGGTGGGTAGGTGAACCGAATGTACCCACGGCTGAAGAGAAACTGAGCAGAGCTCAGCCATGCTCCCAAACTCCTCCAGAGTGTAAGCAGGCCCGAACTCCTACTTGAGCCCAAAGGCGAAGAAGCCCGGATAGAAGGGTGCGATGGAGCTCTTTCTTTAGAAGATTCCACAACTACACCTCTCTCAATGCTCCAAAAATCTAAGTACTGATGGAGATTAGGGAGCAATTGCCGAGATCAAAAAAAATGCGCACTCAATCCGGACAAGCATAATCCTAGCAAGTTCTACCTCTACCATCGTGATCACAATCATGATATAAAAGAGTGCATCCAGCTCCAAGATAAGATTGAGAAGCTCATCAAGCATGGTAGGCTTGGTCGGTTCCTACGACGTCGATTGAAAGGATGGGAGGATCGATCGGGAGCACCCTCGCCATCAAAACCACCGAGGGCCAAGAAGCAGCGAGAAGATCGACCTCGGATTGGCATCATTAACACCATCTCTGGAGGACTTCGGTGTGGAAAGGCTAGCAGATCGATAGAGCCAGAGAATAGGTGGAGGATTGAGGAGCCCATCACTTTCACCAATAAAGATGCTCGAAGAGTCCAGTTTTCGCATAACGACGTGGTTGTAATCTCTTTAAACATTGCTGATTATGATGTATGTCATGTTTTGGAAGATAATGGAAGTTCCACTGATATTTTGTATTATGATGCTTTCTTTAAAATGTCCATCTCCGATAATCGCCTGGGACCCATGAGCTCCCCGTTGATCGGCTTCACTGGCGACACTATGCCAGTGGAGGGAATGATAACTCTAGCCATTACTATAGGGCAATATCCAAAGCAGGCCAAGGCATGGGTCAACTTATTGGTGGTGAAAGCTGAAGGGAAATCCTGATTTCCCGGTCCAGGTTCGTCCAGATCTGATTAGATCAAGAGATATATTTCAAAATTTTCTCTTGACCTTAATCAGATCTTGATATGTTTCAGATCTGATTCTTATTATTTTAATAAATAAAATAAAACAAGATAAATTAAATCAAATTCAATTTACCTGATTTGGATAATCCTATTATCCTGTAGATGATCCTGATTGCAGCGGAAGGTTCTGGATCTTAGCCACGCAAGCGCCTGGCCTCTACCGGTATCCACTCGGGTTGGATCTAGAGAACCTCTTCTTCTCTATCACACCTCCAAAAATCAGATCTGGATCTGATCTGGAGGATCTTCAAAACTCTTTTGAAGATCTGCAGTCGTCCTTTTGCAGCAGCGCAGCCTTCTTGCTTTTGATCGCCTTTCCTTGATCTGAATCGCACCAAACTAAATCCAAAACACTTTTGGACGTGGAGAGCAAGGGGAGAAGAGACTATGGCATGGAGAAGGAGGGGAGAGGCAGCCTTGGGGCGTGGGAAATCTCATTTAATTCACTTAGGATTAGGGTTGGGCGCAGGGTCTTATTTTTAGACCTCTTGTGATCCAACTCCTCTTCCTCTCAACCAATCACAACCCTTTGTAAAATTAGATCTAAATCTGATTGGTTGAAAAAGAGACCCCTGGATTCCTCCTTAGAGGGCGCCTAAGACCAGTCAAACTGGATTCTTAGTAGAACTCTGATTGGAATCCTAAAGGGAGGTGGAGTCCTTGTCCAACAAGGACTCCTAGGCGCCTCCTACTTGGGCTCACGCCACCCTTGGCGTGTGCCCATCTCCTTGCCAGGTTCTGGCAGGGGGACAGGCCCCCACCAGCTCTCCAATAGGTGCATGACATGTGGTCAAAAGTCAAAGGGTGAATGGTCAACGTTTGACCAGTCAAAGATAGACTTTTGACCAAAATCAAAGAACAAGAAATGGCAGGTGACCAAAAATGGCAGGTAATGTCTTACAAATAAGACAACCTATTCTGACTTGGACAACCTCCAGTCAGACCATATGAAGACCTCTAATTGAGCACAAACTCCTTTGGCTCAGTCAGGACAACTTATTTATGATAGTAAAAGAAGAACGTTAGGTTCAATCGAGTGCTAGCACGATTTCCTTGAACCTAATTGAATCTCATTCAGATCAATTGAACTAGATCAGTTCAATTGATGATCACCAGATTCAAACCCTTGTTTGTGTGACCCAGTTAGGTTCAGTTCTGTATGGTAATGGGATATGTCATGATCTCTATCATAGACATCATCGAAACTCCTTTCGATGGATCAGAACTCTTCTGATTCGAACAGCTAGAATGATCGATCATCTAAATCATTCTAATTGCTCCCAAAATCCACCAGTGACACCTAGCAGTATATGATGGCAACCCATCAAAGCTGAATGCGAACCTCTTGGTGCAGCTACCTGTGTGATTAAGTTCTTCTATCTTGAGCCCCGATCAGATTAGGGTTAAGGTGAACTCGTCAAACCGTAGTCTCTGTCATATGATGTAATCATTCGATTCGAGTCCAATGTGAAAATCTAAATAGAAACTCTTTCTATTATTTCACTCTGCCATGGCCATGGGCTTCAGGACTTGATTCTCATGATCATCATAGGGCTACTCCTCTACCACCGAGGTAGATAGATCCCATCTTGATGCAATCCAGTTCCTACAATGAACATGCTATAGCCAACATACACCTCAGGGTTCCATATGGCTAGGAGATCGAGTAATGGTGTAGTCAAACTATAACATCCTCAAGGTGAACTGCCGATGCATCTCAGGTCAAAGAACCAGACACACTACTACAGCATCGAGTCAGTCATTGACGAGAAGGTAGACTTCCTAATGACTACTCGAGGTGGTCACGCTCAGTGCCCTCGTTCTCTAACGAGTACCTGTACTCTCGCTCCGGTGTCTCCACACCGTAGACTCAAGACTCATCTACTAAAGAGAAGCGATCGTACACCAACCTTTCGGATCAATCACCATCCTCGTGATGATCCTATGGTCGGGAGCTGTTTATGAGTTAATAATGATTATTCATGTCTTAAATTTTCAACTCTTGAAAATATGAATTATCATTACCATTAACTCAAAGGATGTATCACAGACACTAAATACACATGTGTGATAGAAAATAACCCATTTCATTAATTATAGTCAAAATTACAATTTTGCCCCTAGAAGTGTATTACAAGTGTCAGTCAATTCTGGCTTCTAGGGCACATATATCTAACAATCTCCCACTTGTCCTAAAGCCAATTGGCTACAAGTCTAAGTCCCATCTTCTCAAGGTGGGCTTCGATCTTCTGCTGGCGTAACGGCTTTGTAAGTGGGTCTGCCACATTATCTGCGGAGTTGACTCTCTTGACCTCAACGTAACCTTTCTCAAGGTAATCGCGGATGAGATGATATCGCCGCTCAATGTGCTTGGACTTCTGGTGAGACCTCGGCTCCTTAGCAAGGGCTATGGCGCCATTGTTGTCACAGTAAAGAGGAATGGCATCTGATGGCATTACTCCAATTTCTGCAGCAAACTTCTTGTACCGGAACGCTTCCTTTGCAGCCTCTGATGCAGCTATATATTCTGCTTCCATGGTGAAATCTGCTATCACAGTTTGCTTGGAACTCTTCCAGCTGACAGCTCCACCATTGCACACAAACAGACTTCCAGATGTCGACTTTCGATCATCTATATCGGACATGAAGTCCGAGTCTGTGTATCCCTGAACTTGGAGTTCTCCATTACCAAAGACCAACATCATATCCTTAGTTCTTCTCAAGTACTTAAGGATACATTTCACAGAAGTCCAGTGTTCTTCACCTGGATTTGACTGATATCTGCTTGTGACACTCACAGCATGGGCTATATTAGGTCGTGTACATAGCATGGCATACATGAGGCTCCCTATTGCAGAAGCATAAGGGATCTTGCTCAATGCGTTCTATTTCCTCAGGTGTGCTGGGGCACATCTTCTTGGAAAGATGAAATACCATGTCTGAAGGGTATTAATCCCCTCTTAGAGTTTTCCATACTAAACCTCTTTAGTACTTCCTCTATGTACATCTTCTGTGAAAGTCCTAGCATCCTATTCGGTCTATCCCTATAGACCTTAATTCCTAGAATAAAGGATGCTTCACCTAGGTCTTTCATGGAGAATTCCTTGGACAACCACATCTTGACTGATGTCAACATGGGAATATCATTCCCAATAAGGAGGATGTCATCCACGTACAATACGAGGAAGACAACAGCGCTCCCACTGACCCTTTTGAAAACACATGGTTCCTCTTCGTTTTTGATGAAACCAAACTTTTTGATCACATCATTGAAACAGTGTTCCAGCTCCGAGATGCTTGCTTAAGTCCATATATGGACCTTTGCAGCTTGCAAACCTTGTGATCAGTATCACTGGATGTGAAACCTAGCGGCTGTTCCATATAGATATCTTCCTCAAGATATCCATTTAGGAATGCCGTTTTTACGTCCATTTACCATATTTCATAATCGAAATAGGCTGCAACAGCAAGCAATGTGCGGATGGATTTTAGCATAGCTATCGAGGAAAAAGGTATCCTGATAGTCAATGCCTTCACGTTGACTATAACCTTTTGCCACCAGTCTAGCCTTGAATGTCTCCACATTCCCATCTGCACCAATCTTTCTCTTGAAGATCCATTTACACCCAATAGGTACTATACCTTCTGGTGGATCTACCAAGGTCCAGACTTGGTTTGAGTGCATCGAGTCGATCTCTGACTTCATTGCCTCAAGCCATTTCTCGGAGTCGATATCTGATATCGCCTCGTTGTAGGTTTTGGGATCATCACCATGAGCACCATACCTATGAGGAACATTTCCTCTACGTCCTCTGAAATAATACCTAAGTATCTTCAGGGGACGGGAAACTCTTTTCGATCTACGAGGTGGAGGAGGTAGTGTTCTTATTGGCTCAACCTGATTTGGTTCCACTTGGTCCTTAGCTCGTTCCACTTGTGAGACTTTCTCATCAAGCTTAATCTGCTTTCCAATGCCACTATCTTGAATAAACTATTTTTCAAGAAATATGGCATGTCGACTCACAATCACATTGTGGTCTTCTGGAATGTAGAAATAGTATCCTAATGACTCTTTAGGATATCCTATGAATCGAGCTCTAAAGGACCTAAACTCTAACTTGTCCGCTTGTTGTCTTTTGACATGAGCCGGACAACCCCAAATTCTGAGATGACTCAGACTTGGTTTTTTACCGTGCCATATCTCATACGGTGTGGTAGGAACGGTTTTAGAGGGAACCCTATTCAGTAGATAGATTGAAGTTAATAATGAATGTCCCCAAAGAAATCAGGGAGGTCTGTGAAGCTCATCATGGATCGAACCATATCCAATAGAGTCCGATTTCTCCATTCTGAAATCCCCGTTGAGTTGAGGTGTTCCTGGTGGAGTCCATTGAGAGACTATGCCATTTTCCTTAAGATAGTCTAGGAATTCCGGCTAAGGTATTCACCTCCTCGATCTGATCGAAGAACCTTAATGGGTTTTCCAGTTTGTTTTTCTACTTCATGTCTGAATTCTTTGAACTTTTCAAAAGCTTCAGACTTATGTCTCATAAGATACACATACCCATACCTAGACAGATCATCGGTAAAGTAATGAAGTAGATAAAATTGCCTCTAGCCGGCACATCGAATGGGCCGCACACATCAGTATGTACTAGGGCAAGGAGATCTGTGGCCCTCTCCCCATGTCCAACAAAAGGGAGTTTAGTCATTTTGCCTTGAAGACAAGATTCACAAGTTGGATATGACTCAAAAGTTAATGGACTCAATAGCCCATTTTTCTCCAATTTGTTAATCCTATCTTCTGCTATATGACCTAATCTCAGGTGCCATAGATATCTGTCGTTTGGACTATCCCTAGGTCGTTTGGCATTCACGTTTTGCTCGATAGTTAAAATAGGTACATCAATATGCAACTGATAAAGACCATTAACAAGGAAACCATTTGCAATTTTATTTCTTTCATAAAGAATGTTATAAATGGTCCTTAAAGAAGGTGATCACATAACCTTCTTGTGCTAAGCATGAAACAAAAATCAAATTCCTGCTAGCTGCAGGCACATAATAACAGTCTTTTAAAACTAAGTCTAAACCAGATGGTAATCGCAGAGGGTATGTTCCCACGGCTACTGCAGCAACTCTTGCTCCATTACCGATGCGTAGGATCATATCTCCATCCCTCAGCCTCCTGCTATCCTCAAGACCCTGCATAGAAGTGCACAGATGAGCACTAGAACCAGAGTCAAGCACCCAACTGGATGTAGAAGAAACCGTAAGGTTAGACTCAATAACGAGCATACCTCCAGAAGGACCTTCCTTCTTGTTCTTCAGGGTGGCCGGTAAGTAGGGCAGTTTCGCTTCCAATGGCCGTCGCTGTTGCAATGGAAACACTTTCCTTTGCCATCGACCTTCTTCTTCGGTTCTGCCTTCTTCTTCTTTGATCCTTCTACCTTTTGCTTTTTCACAGACTTCTTTTTCTTTCCATAAGACTTTCTTTTGGAAGAAGTCCGTTCCATAGCAAGAACTGAGCCTTTAGAACCTTTCATAGAAAGCTCAGCGGTAACCAGCATATCATCAACTCGGCCAGGAATTTGAAGTTTATGCATGTGGTAATTCATGATGAATTGCCCATATGCATCAGTCAAGGATTGCAGAATAATATCGTTCTGCACGTCCAAGTTCAACTTCACACCGAGCTTCTCAAGCTCTTCCATGTCCTTGATCATTGTCAGACAGTGATCTTGGACTGACTGCCCATCACGCATCTTAGCCTTAAAAAGTCATTTCGACTGATTGATATTGGCGCGCGACTCTGTTCACCAAACATCTCTGCAGGTGAGCCAACATTTGCGAGCAGTCCCGATATCTTCATGTTGGCGCTGGAGCTCATCAGACATCGAGCCCAACATGTAGTATCTGGCCTTATTGTCTTCGTCAATCCATTTTTCCAGAGACGCTCTCTATTCAGTGGATGGACGAGCTGGTAAGGTGGGAGGGTCCTGGTCCAAAACATGTGTTAACTTCTCTGAACCCAAAACAATTTTGTAGTTCCTGAGCCAATCTTTATAATTGGGTCCAGTCAGTCTATGTGTGTCTAGGATACGTGCCAGTGGGTTGGACGCAGACATTTTCCTGTAGAGAGTCATAGATTCTAGTTAGATACTGTAATTTTGACTTGACCAATTTGTTTAGGGATTTTATTTTTAAACAAATTAGCTCCCACTATTTTCTCGGATCCCTACACTCCCTCTGTAGAGATGCAAAAATCTCCGCGATTGATGATTTCTAGTGGGTGGTGCGGTCTCACCAACTGACTCATCACCTCACCTAACAGTTATTGGTGATGGGTTAGCCAATGAGTGAACAACTCTTGTTCAATGATTCTCTAATCATGGTGCACCCAAACTTGGTCTCTAATTCATGAATCTCACTGTATCCGGAATATTGATCCACTCCTTAGTTAAGTCAGACCCACCATTTGCATGGACTGGGTTCCTAATTGGGTCTCTCACCGTATCCGAAATATTGAGCCCAACTCATCCTCCACCATAGCATCCAATGCCCAAGAGAGATCATGATTGAGAACTCTCTTATATGATACAGTGTATGCTTGATATATAGAATCTGATATTGTTTTGTAGTATTTGAATGTTCTGATTAAGTCATTCCTCTTGGCGGTCCGGTCATAAGAACGAAGAATGGTTTAGGAGCCTCTTCTTTCCATTCGATGGGGTGTCTGTATAGTGTAGGGGTGCTCGCGTGTTCGTTCTTGCATCACAGAAACGCCAAAACTTACTTTTGCAAAAACCCTAGATTCTGGAAATGCTAGGATTATTGTCATAATTTGTGTTTATAACTCAGTAATTAAGAATTAAGTTTATTGGAAATAAACTAGTTAAGTTAGCTGTCTAAAAGATTGAAGAATTCAATAAGGAAATATTCATAATTGGGTCTCGGGCTTGGGTATCTCTAATTAGTTAGCGGTTGACGGAAACCGAATCAAAAGTTGGTTTAGATTGGGGATCTAACCAATGCTTAAATTGACCGAGCCCTAATTAGGATTAAGTCTGGGTAAGATCGAGCACGATCAATCAATGAACCGTAATTAGAGCTGCAGAGATTAGAGCTGGATTGCTAGGCTATCGCAGATTTTGGTTCCTGACTCACATTTGTGTCTAAGGTAAGTTTGGCACGACACGAGATGTCGATGGCATTTTTAATTGATAAGGTACTCGACTAATGCGTTTGTGCGAGTTAACGGCAGATTCTTCCACGGTTTCATTACTGGCCATATCTTTGACAGTTTGATCTGAGTGTCAATAATCGACGAGCATACCCATGCA
This sequence comes from Cocos nucifera, assembly GCA_006176705.1. Classification (NCBI taxonomy): domain Eukaryota; kingdom Viridiplantae; phylum Streptophyta; class Magnoliopsida; order Arecales; family Arecaceae; genus Cocos; species Cocos nucifera. The sequence goes on from QRFJ01007004.1 coordinate 79,023, forward strand.
ATAGTGTCTATCGTCTATGACTAATGCCAAGTCTAGTTTAATGAGACCTGATTAATTCTCCTAAGAAAAAGATTAAGTCGAGATTCCACACCATATGCTAGACATGCGGGCCCTTCCGGGGTTGATTGTTCTCGGGCTGGATACATAGCTCAGTTTGCAACGGAAGTACGCAACGACTAATCGTCTATTAGGT
>QRFJ01007005.1:0-26370 GCA_006176705.1 Cocos nucifera
ATATGATAAAAATTAAAAATATTAGATCTGAAAACTTAGAAAAAATTTTAGAGGAGAATGTCTCCTCTTATCTTAGCATAGAGATGTTTTCAGGACATTTATCGTTGATGTCTTGAAGGAGAAGATTTGTCTTCTCTTAGGATTTATTTTTTCTTATTTTTATTTTTTGATTTATGAAAGATCCAAGGGTTGGATTCTTTTCTTATTCCTTCTCATGTTCTTCATCTCTTGGAGTGTCTAAGAGATCCAAACATGTATTTGATTAACCATCAGGAGGGATCCAGGAGAAGCCAGCACTTTGAGTGGATCTTCATTCGATGAACCTCCAATCTATATTTCAAATTCGTATAGATCACCTGTTGAGGTAGGATGCATGTGCAGCTCTAAAAGCAACAACGAAAATCAACCATAGAGTTCTTGATCCATGCAAAGATAAGAGATCTAATCTCTTGATAACCTAGATATGATCTAGGGTTAGATCTAGAATTATTCTAGATCTAGGTATTGATATGATCAATACCACCTATGATTAATTTAATTTTAGATTTATATTTGCATCATGACATATTATAGATCCTTGATGTTGGATTTTTTAATATGATTACATGCATATTGTAGATTAAACTATTTAATCTATGTCTTTCGTTGTTTTTATTTCAAAAAAATTTTGAAATCTATGCATGAAATCCTGCATATTTTCCAACAGTGGTATCAGAGCATCTAGGTTCTTTTATAATATGTTCATGTATAAAACTTTTATGAGACATGGGAAGATGAGGTGCCAAATTCCTTGGAGTAGTTTCTCTCTTTTGGACATCAAACTTTGATGTCTTGATGAAGACAAGGTATGAGAAGATTGTCTTCTCTTATAATTTTCTTCTATGTTTCTCTCTTCGTATTTCTTATATAATTTTTATATGATAAAGAACTGAGAGAGACAAAGTGAGATGTAATAGGGATCCATGTTTCAAGGTGTTGAAGCATAGTGATTATCTTTGGACATGATCTGATCATGTCCTGATGAGAGAAGGAGAAGAGAAGAAAGGTCTTCTCTTAGGGTTTCTTAGAGAACCCTTCTTCTCTAATTTTTTATAAAAATTTTATATGAATAAAATTAAAAATCTTAGATCTAAAAAATTAGAAAAAATTCTAGAGGAGAAGGTCTCCTCTTATCCTAGTATAGAGATGTTTTCAGAACATCAATCGTTAATGTCCAGAAGGAGAAGATTTATCTTCTCTTAGGATTTATTTTTTCTTATTTTTATTTTTTAATTTATGGGAGATCTAAGGGTTAGATTTTTTTTTTATTTCTTCTTATATTCTTCATCTCTTGGAGTATCCAAGAGATCCAAAGAATATGTATTTGATTGACCATCAGGAGGGATCTACGAGAAGCTAGCACTTTGAGCGGATCTTCATTCAATAAATCTTTGATCTGTATTGTAGATTTGTGTGGATCACCTATAGAGGCCAGACGCATATGCGGCTCTAAAAGCAATAATAAAAATCAACCATAGAGTTTTCGATTCATGCAAAGGTAAGAGATCTGATCTCTTGGTAACCTAGATATGATCTAGGGTTAGATCTAGAATTATTCTAGATCTAGATATTGATATGATCAATACTATTTATGATTAATTTAATTTTAGATTTATATTTATATCATAACATATTATAGATCCTTGATGTAGGGTTTTATAATTTGATTACATGCTTTTATAGATTAAATAGTTTAATCTGCATCTTCCATTGCATATAATTTCAAAAATATTTTGAAATTCAAGCATGAAACCCTGCATATTTTTCTTCAGTGGTATCAGAGCATCTAGATTCTTTTATAACATATTTATATATTTTTTAGAATAAATTTAAAAATTAAAATTAATTAAAGATCGCACATACTACCATAAGGTTGTTCTATTGTAAGGTTAACCCCTTACAATGAAAAGGTTATCCTAGTATGTGCTGATCTAAATCTGAATTATGAATAATTTAGATTAGATCTAAGAAAATTTATGATTTAATTTTTTAATTTAAATTTAAAATTAAATAAATTTTAGATCTATTTTAGATTATTTAGATTAGATCTAAATAATATCAGAATTACACATACTGCCATAAGGTTGTTCTGCTGTAAGATTTATCCCTTATAACGAAAAGGTTGTCCTATTATATACTGATCCGAAAAACTCAAATCATAAATATGTTAGATAAAATTTAAAATAATATATGATTTATTTTTAAATTTTAAATCTAATATTAAATGATTTATGATCTGATTTTGATCATTTAGATGAGATCCATGTGATATGTTTCATATTTTGATCTAGATCTTCATGTTGCATATGTTGATATGTAGCTTCATTTTTAAATCTAGTTTGCATATGTATGACATATAAGTTTTGTAGAATTTAAATTACGAACTTAGTTTCTGCAAAATCCTAGATTCAAAACCCTAGGACATAATTGAAATATTGAAATAAATTAGATCTAAAACCATCATTTGAATTTGATTCAAAGTAAAGTATTTATAATTTAAAAAATATTTCAAATAATAAAATCAAAAATTAATTTTGAGGTTTCATAAATCTAAACCCATAAGTCTTGAACTTAATTGAGAATTAAGTGATTATTTAGGATCTAGATTTATGATTTGAAGATCCTAAGATAATTTCATAAATCATAGATTAAAGGGTCATGGGTTAGCTTGATTAGGTCCTTAACTGGGTTAGACCTAGGGTTAGATTAAATATGGACTTAGTTAAGAAATTGATCAAACCTAATTAATAGTTAATTAGGATTAGGTCATTTCTTTAGATTAATTCAATAGTTGTAGTTAATCAAAGTCTATACATCTAACAAATGGATATTGATCGTGGCTCAGTGATCGAGCCTGAGTCTTTAGGCAGACCAAATCAAAACTGATAAATCGATTGGTATCTAAGATAAGTCTGGCATCCCAGATCGATGATTTTTAATTGACAGCCTATTTATCTGACCATTTTTTATGGTGTCTAAGGCAAGCCTTGGTAGATCCTTCCATAGATCTCACTTACCTGGCCAATGTGGTTAATCAAGTTTTGATTAGGTTGCTCATTGATTCATGCTAACCCATGTCACATAGGAAATCAGTAAGACTGATTTTACTCAGTGAGACTGATATAGGTACCTATGGATCAAAATTGATCCTAATCCTTATCAACGACTTCAGAAGTTAGTGAAAGGACTTGACTTGGTGAAGTTAGTTGGAGAAAATTGATCCTTGTCCTTTTTATCCTTAAATCACTAATAATTTAAATCATCTAAAATTATTAGATCCTTAAAATGATAAAGTTATGAAGATAACTGAGTCATAGCCTCCCATTAAGGTGTTTGATAATAGGTCCATTAACTCAATAATCATTAGAGGCCCATAGGCCTGGTGCTTATTGACTAATAAAATTATCATTCATCATATGATGACTTGGATGTATCTCTCGAATGGTGGTTAGGTTGACCAACCATAGTTGGGCTTAATCATTCATTGGTTAGATGCACCAAATATAGTCATGTTAATGGTTGGATCTAATCAAATCCTTACAGTGGAGGCCCTAGCCTACAGATTAGATTTTTGGGATAAAATTAAATTACTAAAAGTTGTTTGAAGAAATAATTGATTATGAACCTATTCTTAGATGTACATGGGTTGATCAACTATAGTTGGACTTATGTGCAGTCTATGGGATTCTAGTACCTACTAAAAAATTAAAGTAATTTTCTGAATTAGAAGTAGAGGCTATCAATTCAAATAAAATAGTGAGAGAATCTTTATACTAAAGTCTAAGTCTTTAGGCTTAATATAATTCATGTACAACAGGTCATTGTTCTCTATTCTCAAATTAAGGCTAAATCCTAATTGCTCCTATCACTATTAGATAGTGATGACTTATGGGATCCAACTTCGATAATTAGTATCAAAAGTTGAATTTGATTCAGCAGTACAAATGGATTCGTATTGAGGCTTCAAAGTTCAGTCAAAATAATTAGTTCAAGGTTAACCCAAATCAAGCATAGTGCTTCTAATGTTAGAAGCAGGATTATAGGAAGAAGATTTATCTTGCTTTTCTTGACCAGAACAGACTGAACAAGAGAAAAGAGCAAAAGTTGCTCATTAAGGATGTTATATGATAACATCTTAAAATTTCTCTGTATATAACTCTACTGCATGGGTATTAGATGCCGGTAGTCTTATGCAATTTGTTACAAAAACTATAAGTGAAAAATTTGAAAATGATAAGAAATATTTGAACATTGGGGATGGAAGTTTTGTTCTAATCCTAGTTTTAGAAATTGTCAGGCTTATTTTCAATAGATGTCATTTTGAGTGATTGTCACTATTGTCCATCGTTTATGATAAATATGATATCTGATGGCCTTTTAGTCAGAGATGGTTATCATTTATCAATAAAGAAGATTATTATGATATTATTATAAATAATATTATAATAATACATGAATAATAAAGAAATAATATTTAATATTTATATAGCTTGTTAAGTGTAATTTACACATCCAAGTTAGATTATGTCATGGATATCTATCTTTGGCATTATAGGCTTAATCATCTTAACAAGAATAAGATAAATGGGTTAGCTTGAAAGAAAAATCTTGACATCAATGATTGTGAATAATTGATAGCCTATGAATCTTGTCTTCTTGGGAAGATGACAAAGTCACCTTTTACTGAAAGAGATGAAGGAGCCAATAAAGTTCTAACTCTTATACAAAGTGATGTATGTGGACTTATGAACTTAAGTGCCAAAGAAAGATATTAGTATTTCATTACAGACGATCTATTTGGGCATGGGTGTATTTGGGATGAATCATTTGAAATGTTCAAATAATTCAATAATAAAATAGAAAAACAAACTAGATAAGGTATTAAAACTCTTCGATCAGATCAAGAAGGCAAATACTTATCTAGTGAGTTTGTGACATATCTAGGAGAGAATAGGATTCTCTCTCAGTGGATTTTTTTTCAGAACATAGTATATCTGAAAGAAGAAAATTGAACTTTGTTAGACTTGGTTCAATCCATGATAGGGTTCACTTGTCTATCTGCTTCAGGGTTGTGCTCTTATGGCTACTAGTTTTACTCTGAATTTATACCAAGTAAATCTGTTGTATAGACTCCATATAGGATATGGATCGGGCGTAGACCTAGACTCTCTCACTTTTAGGTTTAGAGTTGATCGGCCTATGTCATATATTTGCACACAGATAATCTTGGAGCATGGTCTAATAGGTATTTAAGGATGATTAGTTCTACTATATTGAAGAGCATAAGATATTCATCAGTAATAAGGGCATTCCTTTTGGAAAGGAGTTCCTTAAAGAAAGAACTGATGTCTGTAAAGTTAAACTTGAAAAAGTTTGATTAGTAGAAAAGAACCAACGTAATTTAGTAAACCTAGAGAACAGGATTTGATCAGATCAAACTCGAAAGCTATTAAAGTGTCACCTTTAAGGAGATCCGGTAGAGTACCGTGTTAGCCGAATAGATACTTTAGTATCTAGATCCGGGATGGTGATCCTATTGAGCTCGATGAGAACAATAAGGATCTGATCACCTATAGGGATACAATGCAGTGATCTGACTCTGAGAAGTGGCTTGGAGCCACATGATCCAAATTGAAGCCCATGAAAATCAATAGTGAATGGACACTAGTTGATTCACCTGAAAGGATAAAATTCTTTGGTGTGAATGGATTTTTCAAAAGGATCAGAGTAGTGCAGACGGAAAGGTAAAGACCTTATAGTCCATTTTGCTATTACCTCAAAAATTGAACATACGTTTTGAACGTATGTCTTTGTTATGAACAAAGACAAATCCTGCATTTGTAATTAAGCAAAATATTCTTTAGTGTTATTCCTTATGTTGTTGGAGGATAAAATTCTCTTAATCAAAAATATCATTCCGGTATTACAAGGAATAAAGGTTTAGCTGTCATCTTATTTCTCCATGTACGAGACTAGATATGGTATACTCACTAGAGATAGTGAGCAGATACCAATCTGATCCAAGTGAGAGCCACTGGAAGATTCTATAAACAATCCCTAAGTATTTGGAAAATACTAAGATTCAGTAACTCAAATATGGAAGTACTGACTTAAAATATGTGGATGTTTTGATTTTAGTCAGAATAAGATGACAATAAGAAAATATCGAGTCATACCCCAATTATAGGAGCAATCTGCTAGAAAGATTTCAAGCAAAATATTATAGCCTATTCAGTTAGTGATGTAGAGTACATCGTGGCATATGATGCTGCCATGTAAGCTGTGTAATTACTGAGGTTCATTAGCAGGTTGGTTGTGGCACGCTCCACCCATGGTCCAGTCTTATCGTAGCACTGGAGCCATAGCTCAGGCTAAAGAACCAAAGAACTAGCATATTCTGCATCATTTTCATCATAGATATTCGATCTAGGTGACATCGATCTTTAGAAGATCGATGTAAAAAAAGAACTTGACTGACCCATTTGCTAAGGCCTCAGAATTAAGGAGTTCTATGAACGCAAGTGGAAGATAGGATATTTGATATCATTCTGATTAGCTTTAGTCCAAGTGAGAGTTATTGAAAAATGTGTCCTAAAGTCAATCATCTAAGTGGTAGATGATTGAAATTAGTATTTGAATTATCTAATAATAATAGTTATTTGATTGATTCATCATAAAAGTTCTATCTTCCTTAAATGAACTTCTAAATTATGATGAAGTCTTTAGAACCATAATCAATCGATAAAGAATAATTTATCGAATGGTTCTTAAATTATTCACGACCAAATGATAAGTTATTAATAAGGACGATAACTTATCGAGTGTAGGTCACTGTATGCCATATACGTTGGTTGTCCTCATAACCAAATAGTGTGGAGACACTGGTATGGCATCCAGATGAAATGTAGGAGTACATCTGCACTGAACATGATCAATGTAACACTCTACTATCAAGAGTAGCTAGCTAAGGCCAATGGATATAAATATACCTCCAACCTGAGATCACAACGATAACTTACAAGTAACTCACTGTACTTTGGTACCGGACTATCTATATTTCTAATATAGGTTTGAAAGGTTTCTAGATACAGTCAAGTCCTTGTAAAGTTGGTGTATGAGTCAAGATAGGATTGACCACTCCTGATTAGCTTCAGAAAGAGAATATCTTATTGTGTTTCAAGTTAGCAAAACCTAAGCCTGGGTAATCCTCGTGAGGTGTCATAGGATTTGTAAAATTTTGAGACATAATAGAGATAACTTCTATGAGTGTTTGATAGTGTACTCGAAGTTGTCTTAAGCATTATTGGTCATAGGGATGAATTATATGGTAACCATGGACCAGGATTCTAAGAATGTTGCTTTGCATACATTTGACCTATCCAGATGTCGGAAACCATTACGAGATGGTAACTTCAATTGGTACAAAAATTAGTTCTTGTACTACTAACTTAGGTTCGAACCTATATGGTCACATACATTAGATATTGTAATCTGATCAGATGGTTAATCGATGATTGAGAATCGTTCTAAGGTCAATCCATCAATACGATTGATGTTTGACCTAATGCAAGTGTTATAGGAGGATCGATTAGCAATTAGATTACTAATTGGCTCAATTTGATTGAAAAATCAGGTTGAGATCAAGTTTAATTGAATTAGACTCAATTAGAATTGGTTTGGACTTAATTAAATTAAGTCTAGTTGATTTATTAGACAAGTCAATTGCAAGAAAGAATAATTCCTTGTTTGACTAGGACTTGGATGCACCTAATTGACTTAGGATTTAAATCAGATGGGCCCCTAGTTGGACTATGATCACCCCTAATTGGATTGTATTTAATCTAGTTTAAACAGAATTTAAATTGGGTTCAAACCTATTTTGACCTAGTCAAACAAGAGGAGTCCTAGTTGGACTGGGACTCTCTCTCTTTCTCTTGCGCCTAAGAAAGGCCATGCCACACCTTTAATTCTTGATTTTTATGTGAGAATTTTCATGCCTAAGAGGCCTTCCACACCCTATATTTCTGGTTATTTTGGAGTTTGTTATGATTTGGTCAAAACTAGAAGGAAGTTATAATTTATTTCCTACTTGGAAGAATCCTCTTTGACCAAAACTCCTCCCTTTCTTTTGTGCGCCAACCTTTCCATGCCTAGTCATTTTCTCCACCCTTTCTCCCTTTCTTTTGTGCATTGGCCATCAGGTTTTCATGCTTCGAAAAGTCAAAGGGGCATCCAAGAGTTGGACGCCCCACAGGAATCCTTGGAGTCCTTAAACTAGGTTTTGACCTAGTCAAAGAAAGATCTTAGGGGACACCTCCTTATAAGAGGTGTGGGCATCCAAAACTCTAGGGATATTCATGTGAAAACTAGAAGGAAAAGTTGGAGGGGCATGGAGGTTTGAGGTGCCATGTTCTTTGGAGAAAATCCTTTCTTTTGGACAACATAGGATGATGTCTTGAAGGGTCAAAGGTAAGAGAAGATTGTCTTCTCTTTATTTTTCTTTCATGTATTTTTCCTCTTATTTCTCCTAGTGATTTTTATGTGATAAAATCTGAGAGAGGGAGAGGATTAGGGCATGGGGATAAGTGCTCCAAGTTGTTGGGGCATGGTGTTCTTTTTGGACATGATTTGATCATGTCCTGATGAGAGAAGAAGAAGAGAAGAACGTCTTCTCTTAGGATTTCTTGGAGAACCCTTCTTCTCCAATTTCTTGTGAAAATTTTATATGATAAAAATAAAAAATATTAAATCTAAAAACTTAGAAAAAATCCTAGAGGAGAATGTCTCCTCTTGTCCTAGCATTGAAATATTTTTAGGACATCAATCATTGATGTCCTGAAGAAGAAGATTTATCTTCTCTTAGGATTTATTTTTTCTTATTTTTATTTTCTGATCTATGGGAGATCCAAGGGTTGGATTCCTTCCTTATTTCTCCTCATGTTCTTCATCTTTTGGAGTATCTAAGAGATCCGAAGAACATATATTTGATTAACCATCAGGAGGGATCCACGAGAAGCTAGCACTTTGAGTAGATCTTCGTTCGACGAACTTTTGATCTATGTTGCAGGTTCATGTGAATCACCTGTAGAGGCCGGACATGTGTGCAGCTCTAAAAGCAACGACAAAAATTAACTATGGAGTTCTCAACCCATGCAAAGGTAAGAGATCTAATCTCATGGTAACCTAGATATGATCTAGGGTTAGAATTGTTCTAGATCTAGGTATTGATATGATCAATACCACTTATGATTAATTTAATTTCATATTTATATTTGCATCATGACATATTATAGATCCTTGATGTAGGGTTCTGTAATCTGATTACATGCATATTGTAGATTAAACTATTTAATTTATATCTTTCACTGCTTTTATTTCGAAAGCAGTGAAAGATATAAATTTAATAAATATTGATGGAGGTGGGATCAAGCAACCTGGCTTGACTCCCATGTTTGCCCATCCATGAGACAACAGGCGTGCCCTAGGGCATGGGGGTGAGATAGAACATAGGCTTTCAAAGATAGGTGGAGGCCGAACGTCAAGTCGAGATAGAGATTGTTGAGAAAAATGCCTTAAGACTCAATCCACAATAAGCCCAAAATGAGTCCAGGATAACGAATGGAGTCCAACAAGCCCACGAACAGCCCAAATGGAGTCCAGACAGAGAAGATACGCACAAAAGCGGGTTGGAGCAAAGAAGCATGATCCTCAGGCCGATCGAAGGGGCCCACAGACGGCATCGGCAAATGGTAGCATGGCCCAAATTGGCATCATGCGGCGATGTTGGGCCAACTGCATGCTAGGCTGGCATAAGCACTGTAGGCCGCACAAGTGCAGGTCGTGCCGGTGCCTAGTCCACGCAATGGAGTGCGGTCCATCATGGACCGCTAGCTCATAGCACCTTGAATGGACCATTAGGCTATTTCCATGCTATTTCATGCAGTCCATGGCACTATTTTATAGACCGATCATGATCTGATAGCTCAGAGAGGAGCCGATCATGATTGGACGATCGAGGCTAATCTAGGTTGATCTGGGAGTGTTTTTACATGATCTGATGGCCAGAAGAGCTCCCGATCATGATTGAATGGATAAAAAGCAATCTAGATTTGATCAGGAGCTATGTGCATGATCCAATGGTCCAGAAGGGAGCTGGTCATAATCAGACAGTCTAGACATGATCTTGGGTGTGTTTGGGACTGGGTTTCATATTGAAACATTATTTTTAGGTTTCTGTAGTTTATATAACTCCGATGAACCGTTTGATGCATCAAAAAGCTGATAACGTCCTGGAGGTGCTGAGAGGCTTCTTAAGAGATTTTAAAAAGTTTTTATAAGAATTTTAAAGTCTCTTATTGAGAGACTCTTGTACAAGGGTTGAGTGATAAGTTTCTCTTATATTTATTGATTTTCTTTCTCTCATAGTGAAGTTTGCACATCCCATGGAGGTAGACCTTGGTCTAATCTATATATACTTGATTGTGTACTTTCTTATCTTTTATTCTTCTTTCTTTCTCTTGTGGTATCTATATATGATCGAATGCAATGCAAGTGGTCTCCTGGCCAGACTTCATAATAATCGGTATCAGGATGAGTTGATATTCCAACATGAACATCTTTTGTTCTTTAGCAAGATAGAAGTAATAATCCCTAGTTTCCTTGGAATATCCTATAAACAAATATTTATCAGACCTAGGTCTAAGCTTTTTTATCTGCAAATATTTGACATAAACCAAATATCCCTAAACCCTAAGATGAGAGAGTGTCGGCCTACACCCAGTCCATTTCTCATATGGAGTTTTTGCAATAGATTTGCTCAAAATATTGTTCAAAACATAACAAGCAGTCTTAAGTACATAACCCCAAAAAGAAATTGGTAGACTTACAAACCCTATCATAGATCGAATCTTGTTCAATAAGGTTCGATTCCTTCTTTTAGACACACCATTATGCTATGGTGTTCCAAGAAGGATTCATTGTGAGAGAATTTCATTCTCTCATAAATATGTCAAAAACTCATTGGAATAATATTTACCTTCTCAATCTAACCTAAGAATTTTACTACTTTTTCTAAGTTATTTTTCTACCTCATTACAATATCGTTTGAACATTTCAAACTAATCAGATTTACTCTTCATAAGATAGATGTACCCATATCTAAATAGATCATCAGTAAATATAATGAAGTAGTAATATCTATCTCTAGAATATGTGTTCATAGGTCCACATACATCACTATGTACTAGACCCAGAATATCAGTGGTCCGTTCATCCTTTCTAGTAAAAGATGATTTGGTCATCTTACCAAGAAAGCAGGACTCACAGATAGTCAATGATTCATAATTATTGATATCGAGGATGTACTCCCTAGCTAACCTATTAATCCTATTTTTGTTTATATGATCAAGCCAATAGTTCAAAAGATAGGCATCGATGATATTATCTAGTTTTGGACATTTATTAGTCATGTACATTACATTAATAGGCTATGATAAAATATAAATATCATTTCTTAATTATCCTCGTATTATTGTAACATCTTTCATAATATTATCACAATATTTTTTCTTTATCAATAAATAATAACCAGCTTGGGTCAAGAGCCCTATAGATATTATTTTCATCATAAAGGATGGATAATAGTGACAATCACTTAAAATGATATTATTTATTTTAAAAATAAGCTCAATAATTTTTAATGCTAGAACTGAAATATTTCTTCCATCCCAACATTTAGAAATCTTTCATCATTCTTAAACTTTTTACCAACTTGAAGTCCATGTAACAAATTGCATATATGATTTGGACTTTCGATATACAATACCCAGATAGAAGTATCATAAATAGAGAAATTATAAGGTGTTATAATATAATAGCCTTGACCAATAACTACTTATTGCTTTCTCCTGTTAAGTCTATTTGGGTCAAGAGGATAATTCTTCTTCTAGTCTGCTTGATTAGGATCAATACTAGACTTCTCGAAATTAGGTCCTACAAGCTTGTCATTTTCCAACAGTAAACAGAGTGACCAAACACTAGCCATTCAATTTAAACTGAAAGAAAAATACAAGATCATATTAGTATATGAATTATTTAATTCTAAAGACTTGGACTTTAGTCTAAAGGTTCTCCCACTATTTTTTATGAATTTATAGCCTCTACCTCTAATTTGAGGAATTATACTAACTTCTTAGTGGGTACTAAAATCTACATAGACTACAAATGGGCTCGAGGAAAGCTCTGGTCAATCCGTGTGTATCTACGGGATTCACAACCAATTATTTTTCTAAATAATTTTTAGTAATTAGTTTTTTCTTAGGCTTCTCTTCAGCAGGCATAAGGTACCTTCACTGAAAGTCCCAATTAGGTCCAACCATTGACATGACTAAGTTTGGTGCATCAAACGAATGATGACCAAGTCCAAGAAAAGCTCTGACCAAACTGATCGCTATTTTAAGAGTGCAACCTAATCATCACATGATAGATAGTAATTCCAACATCCAAATGAACACCAGGTATAAGGCACCTTCAATGTTCACCTAGATAATTGGATCCATTGCCATCTACCTTAATGGATGGCTATGACTTAGTTATCCCCATAACTTTATTATTTTTAAGGACCTAATAATTTAGAGGATTTAAGGTTTCATGTAATTTAAGGATAGAGAAGACATGGACCAAATTACTTCCACTGACTTTACCAAGTCAAATCCTTCCACTGACTTCATTAAGTCATAAATGAGGACTAGGATCAATTTTGATCCATGGGCATCTAAGTCAGTCTTACTAATTAAAATCAGTCAAACTGATTTCTAATTGATATGGGTCAGCTCAAATCATCAAGTGATCTAATCAAAATCTTATCGACCATCTTGGTCAGGTATGTGAGATTAGTGGAAGAGATATGCCATTAACTCATCAAAGATCGAATCAGTACAAGTAGCTCTCAATTAAAAATTATTAGTTTAGTCTGTCAAACTTATCTTAGATACCAACTGATTAATTAGTTTCAATCTGATTCACCTAGTAATTTTGGACTTGACCACTTAGCCATGAATCAAGTTTATTTGGTTCTCGTTAAAAACATGGACTTGACCAACTACAACTTTTGAAATTGAATCTAAAATATTCTTGATCTAATCTAAATCAACACTTAGTTAGATTTGATCAATTACTCTAGTTAAGTCCATTCTTTAATGTAACCTTAGGTCTAACCCAACTAATGGATCTAATTCATCTAACCCATTAACCTATAGATTATGCTTTTGTCTTAGGATCTTTAATTCATAATCCTAGATCCTGTGAGATAATCCTTAATTTTTAATTAAATTTTAGGCTGATGGATTAGGGTTCAGTGTTTGAAAACTATTTTTAAATTTATAAGATATTTTTATAATTTTTATTTTCTATTCACTAAATGGGTCGATTCATTTTAGAAATGGATCGGCTCATTTTATAAATAGTAATCTATTGCAAGTTTCAAAAATAAAAAAATATATAATAAAAAATTAAATCATAAATCAATTTTTAGGTCTAATCAATATATTCATGTTTAATTTTTAGATTAAAATTATTTCAATAAACTCCTTTCGCTTTTTATTTTTATGGGATATAATCGCAGCGGTACCCCTACCACCCTAGGAGAATCCCATCAAATAGGAGAAGAGGGCCTTTAAATCCCTCTTTTCTCCTATGACCAGATAGCTATGGCAACCAACCCAATCTAACTACTTACTACTCGAATTAAAATATATCAAATATGCTAGCATTCAAATTTTTAATAAGCATATATAGCATGTCATATGACCTAGTGCTCTAATACCACTAAAGAAAAACATGCAGGATTCTAAGCATACATTTCAAAAATTTTTAAATAAAATATAATAAAAAATATTAGATTAATTTAATTAATCTATGCATACTATGATCTAATCATAAAATTCTACACTATGATTGAGATATGTTATATATTTATAAGAAAATTGAATGCATCGATTGCTATGGCAATCAACCCAATCCAATTACTTACTACTCGAATTAAAACATATCAAATATGCTAGCATTCAAATTTCTAATAAGCATATATAGCATGTTATATGACCTAGTGCTCAAACACCACTGAAGAAAAACATGCAGGGTTCTAAGCAAGCATTTTAATTTTTTTTTAATAAAATAGAATGAAAAATTTTAGATCAATCTAATTAATCTATGCATACTATGATCTAATTATAAAATCCTACACTAGGATCAAGATATGTTATATATTTATAAGAAAATTGAATGCATCAATTAGTAAATCCTATTTATTATTCATGTTCAAAATACAATATCTGAGTGCGGATAGATGATCTCCATAATCTAAAAATTTGAAAGAGACTTCTCACATTATGATGCAACCACATGGATTGTTCCACCTCTATGGATGGTTCATATGAAGCTCTTGGTCCCGATCAGCTCTACTGGAGTGCTAGCTTATTGCTAGAATCTTCGATGGCTGATCTTGATTGATCTCGATTGATCACCTTCTTTTGATCACTCGGATGCTCTAGGAGATCAAAATACACACTTTGGAGGATGATGAGATAGTGTAAAAAATTTCATGAAGATCTTGCGCTCATAGCACTCGATCTCACTTTTCGAACCCTAGGTCAAAATCCTAGGGCTACCCACACCCTGAAACCCTTAAGTCCCCACTCATAGAATTTTTCTAACTATTAGATCACATGCCTAGATGACCTCACACCCTCCCTTGATTTCCTATGAAACATCTTTCACAAAATACCTCAGGCCCCACACTTAGATCTCATCTACAATGGGAAAGCTAGAGATATGGAAATAAAAGACTCTCGAAAAACCCTAGCACCAGAAATGCTCTCACGCCCTCTCTCCTTGGATTTTTTCCATGAAACTAATTTTCATAGGCACAAGGACTTTCCTATCTACACATACCCCACTCAAATCCCATCTAAGGTGAGCGACCAAAAAGAGAAAAATAAAAAATGGCATGAGAGGATAAGATGGTGCAGGAAAAATCTCACTCTCTCTTTGAAATTTTTTATGCGCAGAAACTAGTGCCCTATTGGGAATTGTGTCCCAAAGCCAATCATCAGCCTATTGAAGGTTAAGCTATTTTATAATTATAATTAATTTATTAATTAATAAAAATATTTTGGCATCTTTTTCATCATAAGTTTACATCTTCTAATGAACTCCATTGTTGTGATGAAGTTCTTAGGACTGTTTAGTTTCGATAAAGAGAGGATTTATCGATTAGTCCTTAAATTTATTCATGATCAAATGATAGGTTGTTAATTAGGACAACAGCGTCTATCGAGCATAGGTCGCTATATGTCATATAGGTTGGTTGTCCTCTTAATCAAGAAGTGTGAAGACACTGGTATGGCATATAGGTAAAATATATGGGTACATCATCATTAAACATGACCAACTTCAGAGCATTTTGCTGTTAAGAATGTCTCTGATGGGATATAGTTATAAGTATCCCTTAGACCTGAGATCACCTCAGTGACTTACAAGCAACTCACTGTGCTTTGGTACCGGACTAACTAAATTTCTAATTCAGCAATGGAAGGCTTCTGGACATAGTCAAGTACTTATGAAGTCAGAGTATGATCAAGATAGAATTGACCACTCCAAGAGTTGGAGAAGAATGTATCACTGTATTTCAATATAGCAAAATCTTGGCCAGGGTAATTCATTAGATGGATTTGATATTTTGAAATACAATGTAGACAATCTAATCAGAGTTGATAGTTGAACTCTGAGGTGTCCTACGAGCATTATGGTCAAGGAGATGAATTATATAGAAACTATATCCGTATGGATTCTAAGGATGGTATTCTACACCTTCGACCTATCCGACCGTCGGATATCATTACTAGATGGTCACTTCGATTGATACAGAAATTTATTTCTATACTACCGACTTAGATTTAGATCTATGAGGTCACACACATTAGAGCTTATGATCTAATCGGATGGTTGATTAATGATTAAGAATCATTCTAGGGTTAAACAATCCATACGATTGATGTTTAACCTAATGCAAGTATTGTAGGAGGATCAATTAGCAATTGAATTGCTAATTGACTTAATTTGATTAAGTTAATAGACTGAGATTAATTTTAATTAAATATAATTTAATTAAATTTAGTTTGAGCTTGATTGGATCAAGTTCAATTGGTTTATTGGATAAGCTAAATACAAGGAAGAACTAGTCCTAGTCTAACTAGGACTCGGATTAACTCAATCTTTTAATTTGATTAAAAAATAAATTAAAATTAAATTTAATTTAATTTTATTTAATTAAAATCTTAAATGAGTTAGGGTCTTATTTAATTAGATTGGTTTAATCTTAATTTTATTTGATTAAAAGATCTTGTTTGACCAAGTTAAAATAGGAGTCCTAGTGTGACTAGGACTCCCTATCACTTGCGCCACTTAATCCTCACAGCCCATGCCCTTTTTATTTTATTTCTTATGTAAAAATTCTCCACTCCCATGGCTTCTCATGCCCTCTTTCTTTCCTCCTTTTTTCATAAGGCAATTTGTTGGAAGACCAAGTCAAAAGAGGAGCTAGTTTTGCTTAGGATTCTATGAGATAGAATCCTTATTGACCAAAACACCTTTCCTTGAGTGCCACCCCCTCTTTTAATTAATTCTTCTCTTATTCTATAAAAATAATCTCTTTTTTGTGTGCCCTCCCTTGTTGGTCCATGCCAATAATTATGGAGGAGGCGCCCAAGAGTTGGGCGCCCCAACAACTTTTCATGTTTGGACATTCCTAGTCTAGGATTTTGATCTAACTTGGACTCTTCTTTTTTTCTATTTATTAAATAAATTTTATTGTAATTTTTTATAAAATATATAGCTTTGGGAGAGGTTTGGGGTGTGCAAAAATTAGAGGAAGAGGGTCCTTAGGTATGGGGGTTCCATAGGCACCAAACTAGGTGTCTAGGTGAGAGAAAAGAGAAGAAGAAGAGGGTCTTCTTCTAGGGCTATTTTATTTTCAATTTTTCCTTCTTTTTTTTTGAGTTTTTTCTAAGACAGTCTCAGATCAGTAAGCTCTCATCTTTCTAGTCATATTTTGGGGAGTTCAAACTTTGAAGAAGAAAGCATCGGATCGACCGTTGAAGAAGGATCAGCACAGTACTAGCATACTGTGCTGATTTCCTACATCGGACTTTAGATCAAAGATCGTAGGCTCATATGGACAACTCCTAGAGGCTGGATGCATGTACAGCTCGTGACTTCATCCTCAAGCCTGGATCAGCAAGTTAGAATGTCTAACTTGCTTAGGTAATAGATATGATCTATAAACTTCATACCTGCATTTGATGTAGTGTAGATCTAGGTTGATTTGATCAATCTTTTACTTTCTTATTTAATTTTAATTTTTGATTTAATATTATATCTTAATTATATAATAGATCTGAGATCTAGATATTTATATATTTATTTAAATAAATATTTAATTTATTTAAGTCTTTCACTGTAAGATCTTGAAAAAGTTTTCAAGATCTATCTGTAAAACCCTAGATTTGGTTCCTTCAATTGGTATCAGAGCCAGGTTATTATTACATAATTTTTATGCATGTTTAAATTATTTTTAGATTAGATCTAATTTATAATCTAATTATTAAATTTAAAATTAAAAAATAAAAATAATTAGATCCCACGAACTGCCATAAGGTTGTCCTGCTGTAAAGTTTATCCCTTACAGTGAAAAGATTATCCTAGTTCATGATGATCTGACTCTAATCATAAATTTATTAGATTGGATCTAATTTTATTTATAATTTAATAGATTTAAAATAGCTTTAGATCTAAAAATAAAATATTTTAGATTGCACAAACTGTCATAAGGTTGTCCTACTATAAGGTTTATCCCTTACAGTGAATAGGTTGTCCTAGTACGTGCTGATCTAAAATATTGATCATAAAATTTTAGATTAGATCTAAGAAATTTTATGATCTAATTAAAAATATTTTAATCTAGTTTTAATCTTTATAAATATGTTAGATTTGATCTAAAAAGATTTATGATTAATTATTATTGAAACTATTTTAATTACATAAACCTGTTTAGATTAGATCTAAAGTAGATTCATGTTTATGTTACTTGTATATTGATTATGAATCAAACATGCAACTTAGTTGATAGAATCATGTTGTAAAAATATTTTACAAATATAAAAACTATTTTTGAAAAGCCAAACTCCAACCCTCAGCCCAAAACTTAATTAAGAATTAAGAAGTTATTTGATTAGGTTCTAGGATTGTAAATTGAAGATCTTATGACACGAATCATAACACATTAGGTTAATGGATTAGTGGAGATTAGATCCATTAATTGGGTTAGACCTAGAGTTAGATTAAAGAATGGATTTAATTAGAGAATTGACTAAATCTAATCAATTATTATCTTAGATTAGATCAAGGATTCTCTAGATCAATTGCAATAGTTGTAGTTGATCAAGTCCATGTCTTTAACAAGACCCAAGATGGACTTGATTCTTGGCTACGCAGTCTAGCATGAACTATTAGGTTGATCTAATTAAAACTAATTAAACTAGTTGGTGTCTAAGGTAAATTAGATCGGTGGTTTTTAATTGGCAACCCACTTACTTGGCCATTTCTGATGGCGTATAAGACAAGCTTGGCAGATCCTTCCACTGATCGAACTTATCTGGCCTCTTGGGGAGATTATGTTTTGATCAGATTGCTTAACTATTCAAGCTAACCCATGTCAGCTAGGTAAATCAGTTTGACTGATTTTTAGACAAGTCTATTAATGGTCTTCCTTAAGCTGACTTGGTGAAGTTAGTGGAAGGATCATGATAAGCTGGTTAATCTGACCTACTCGCTTCTATAAATTAAATCCTCTAAAATTATTAGATTCCTAAAATAAAATAGTTATATAATAATTGAATCATAGCCTTCCATTAAAGTAGATGATAATGGGTCCATCAGTTGGATAATCATTGGAGGCCCAAAGATCTGGTGCTTATCGATTGATGGAATTATCATTTATTATATGATCTCTTGGATACATCTTTCTAAATGGTGGTCAGGTGGGCCAACCAAAATTGGGCTTGATCATTCATTGGTTGAATGAACCAAGTATGGTCATGTTAATGGTTGGATCTAATTGGATCCTTTTCTGAGAAGACCAAAGCCAACTGATCAGGGCCTGGGGCAAAATTTAATTATTAAAAATTATTTAAAGAAATAATTAGTTATGAACCTATCCTTAGATGTATATGGGTGGGCCAACCAAAGTTGGGCTCGTGTATAGTCTATGTGGATTCTAGTACCCACTAAGGAATTAGGATAATTCCTCGAATTGGAGGTAGAGGCTATCAATTCGAATAAAATAGTGAGAGAAATCTTTTGATTAAAGTCTAAATCTTTAGGTTTAATAAATTAATTACTAATTAGATTTTGGTTTTTCTTTATGTAGACATGGTCACTTTTCTATCACTCTGATCATTATTGGATAATGATAAGTTGGTGGGATCCAACTTCGATAGCTGGTATCAAAAGTTGAAGATTGTCCTAGAGCATGAACGGATCCTATATGTGCTGATGGATCCTGCACCTGAGGAGCCAGCTACCAATGCACATGGAACAGTCAGAGACACTTATCAAAAGTGGCTCAGTGATCCAACCATGATGCGCTGCATTATGCTGGCTGTGATGAGCGATGAGTTCAGTCACAGGTTTGAGATAGCTCGGCCAAATGAAATGCTCCAAGTGTTGGAGGATTATTTTGGCATATCTGATGACATTGAGAGGCACAAGACTAGTTGCGCCATCTTCAATGCCAAAATATGGGATGGAGCCTCTGTCACTGATCATGTACTGTATATGATCGAAATGATAGAGTGCTTGAGCAAACTCGACTTTTCCTTGCATGAACAACTTGGGAAAGATGTAATACTGAACTCGCTGCCAAAGTCCTATCTCCCTTTTCTTACTCATTATAGAATGACAAAGCCTAAAGTAAATTACCATGGCTTACTGGGGTTACTTCAGAACTTTGGAAAGGATCACCAGCTCCATAAAGAGTTGGTGAACTTAGTGGGAGGTTCATCTTCTGGTTCTCGATCCTTTAGAAAAGAAAAGAAGAACAAGAAGAAGAAAATAAAGAAGGTGCAAGTTCAGGTTGGGACATCAGTGCAGGACTAGACCAGAAAGATCAAGCCCGATAGGAGTCAAGCTGAATGCTTCTTTTGCAAGAAGCGAGGGCACTGAAAAAGGAACTATCCTCAGTATATTGCCTCCCTAGATCCAAACAGGTAGAGAAAAAAGCAAGCTGTTGCTGGACAAGGTATTTATATGATAACTTCTTACAATTTCTCTATTTATGATATTGTTGACTAGGTATTGGATATCAGTAGCCCTTACCATATTTGTAATTCGTTGCAAGGGTTGCAGATCAGTAGAAGATTCAAGTAAGACGAGAGATTCCTAAATATTGGAGATGGAAGATTAGTTTCGGTTCTAGCTTTAGAAATTTTGAAACTTATATTTGAATCTCATACCGTTGTTCTTAGTGATTGTTATTTCTATCCT
Source organism: Cocos nucifera (assembly GCA_006176705.1). Lineage (NCBI taxonomy): Eukaryota > Viridiplantae > Streptophyta > Magnoliopsida > Arecales > Arecaceae > Cocos > Cocos nucifera. The sequence goes on from QRFJ01007005.1 coordinate 20,638, forward strand.
AATTTCTTTTTAAATATCATTTTTGTAGGCCTTTTGGCCATGAACAATTATGAAATTTCAATAAAAAAATGAGTTTGTAATGTCATTATGAATGGTGTTACTGCTTTCTATGGAGAATTGAACAATGGTGTATATATGTTATCATAATCTATTAATATAGTCTATTCTACTGGCAAGCATCCTAGATTAGATAGTGTATCAGATATCTACTTATGGTACTATAGGCTAGGTCATATAAACAAGAATAGGATAAATAGGTTGACTCAAGAGGAAATTTTCGAAGTCAATGATTGTGAATCACTTCCAACCTGTGAGTCCTATCTTCTTGGTAAAATGACCAAGTCACCTTTTACTGAAAAAGATGAGAGAGCCAATAAGCTCTCAGGTCTAGTACATACTGATGTATGTGGATTAATGAGCACAAGTGCCAGAAGTGGATATGTCTACTTCATCACTTTCGTAGATGTTCTATCCAGATATGGATATATCTATCTGATGAAACATAAGTCAAATTCTTTTGAAATATTCAAATGATTCCAAAGTGAAGTAGAAAAACAAACTAGAAAGAGTATTAAAACTCTTTGATTTGATCAAGGAGGAGAATACCTTTCTGGTGAGTTTCTCATATATCTAGGAGAGAATGAAATTTTCTTCTAATGGACTCCTCTTGGAACACCACAGCATAATGGTATGTCTGAAAGGAGAAATTGGACTTTATTTGACATGGTCCGATCCATGATGGAATTTGTCAGCTTGTCGATATTCTTTTGGGGATATGCACTCGAATCGGCTTGTTATCTATTAAATAGGATTCTAAGTCTATAGTTAAAATCCCATATAAGATATGGATAGGGCGTAAGCTAGCACTTTCATACCTTAGGGTTTGGGGGTACCCGGCTTATGTCAAATGGTTAGTTACAGACAAACTTAGACTTAGGTCTAACAAGTGTATATTCATAAGATACCCAAAGGAAATCAAAGGATACTATTTCTACCATACTGATGAACAAAAGGTGTTCGTCAACCTTAGGGCAACCTTTTTGGAAAAAAAGTTTTTTGGTGAAGGAACTGTTGCCTCTAAGGTTGAACTTGATGAAGTTCAACAAGTAAAAAGTCTAACATATTAGAATGTGTGCGGCTTGTGACTTCATCCTCAATTCTGGATTAGCAAGTTAGAATGTCTAACTTGCTCAGATAATAGATACGATCTATAAACTTCATACCTGCATTTGATATAGTATAGATCTAGGTTGATTTGATCAACCTTTTACTTTCTTATTTGATTTTAATTTTTTATTTAATATCATGTCTTGATCATGTAATAGATCTGAGATCTAGGTGTTTACATGTTTATTTAAATAAATATTTGATTTATTTAAGTCTTTCGCTACAAGATCTTGAAAAAGTTTTCAAGATCTATCTATAAAATCATAGATCTAGTTCCTTCATGCCCCTCTTATTGGCTTTTTTCTAGGACTCCTCACTCCTCATGCACCCCCATAAAAAATCCCCTTAAATGGGTGATAATTAGATGGAAAATGCATGTGAGGATGGATAAGGATGTGAGGTTGAATTTGTTTCAACCTTTCACTTGAATTCAAAATTCAAGTAGTCTTACTATCATCATCCAATGCCAACACCAAGCAACCCACTCATAGAAGGACTCTCCTTCTGTGCACTCACACTTTGAACATTTCATAAATTGTGTGACAAAAAGATGGGAGGCATGGGGAAGTTGATAAGGATGAGAGTTAGAGTGGCTCCAACCACTTGCTTGAATTCAAAGTTCAAGCAATAGTCCTATCCATTCTCCAATGCCAAGACCTAGTCATGGGGTGCTTAAAGTCCTTCTTAGGTGTGGGAAAATTAGAAAAACCCCATAGAAAATTGGGTGATGTGAAGGGAAATCCTGATTTCCCGGTCCAGGTTCGTTTAGATCTGATCAGATCAAGAGATATATTTCAAAAAAAATTTTCTTTGATCTGTATTAGATCTGGGATGTTTTAGATCTAATTTTTATTATTTTAATAAATAAAATAAAATAAGAATAAATTAAATCAAATTTAATTTACCTGATTTGGGTAATCCTATTATCCATTGATGATCCTATTTGCAGTGGAAGGTTCTGGATCCAGCCACGCAAGTGCCTGGCCTCTACCGATATCCACTTAGGCTGGATCTAGAGATCCTCTTCTTCTCTATCACGTCTCCAAAAATTAGATCTGAATCTGATCTGGAGGATCTTCAAAACTCCTTTTGAAGATCAGCAGTCGTCCTTTGCAGCAGCGCAGTCTTCTAGCTTTCAGTCGCCTTTCTTTGATCTGGATTGCACCAACCAAGGTCCAAACTCCTTTTGGACGTGGAGAGAAGAGGGAGAAGGTGAGTTTGGCATTGAGGAAGAAGGGAGAGGTAGTCTTGGGGTGTGGGGTTTCTCAAACTTAATCTGAGTTGGGCGCAGGGTCTTATTTATAGACTATCTGTGATCAAACTTCTCTTCTTCCCAACCAATCACAACTCATTATGAAATTAGATCTAAATCTAATTGGTGGGAATAGAGTCCCCTGGATTCCTCCTTAGAGGGCGCCTAAGACCAATCAAAGTTGATTCTTAGGAGAACTCTAATTGGAATCCAAAAAGAAGATGGAGTTCTTGTCCAACAAGGACTCCTAGGCACCTCCAACTTGGGCACACGCCTAGGGTGGCGTGCGCCCTGTTCCTTGCTAGGTTCTGACAGAGGGATAGGCCCCCACGAGCTCTCCAATAGGTGCATGACATGTGGTCAAAAGTCAAAGTATCAATGGTCAACATTTGACCAGTCAAAGGTAGACTTTTGACCAAAGTCAAATAACAAGAAATGGCAGGTGACCAAAAATGGTAGGTAATGTCTTACAAAATAAGACAACCTTTTTTGACTTGGACAATCTCCAGTCAGACTATATGAAGGCCTCTGATTGAGCACAAACTCCTTTGGCTCAGACAGGATAACTTATTTATGATAGCAAAAGAAGAACGTTAGGCTCAATCGAGTACTAGCACGATTTTCTTGAACCTAATTGAATCTCATTCAGATCAATTGAACTGGATCAGTTCAATTGATGATCACGAGATTCAAATCCTTATTTGTGTGACCCAGTTAGGTTCAGTTCTATATGGTAATGGGATATGTCATGATCTCTATCATCGACATCATCGAAACTCCTTTCGATGGATCAAAACTCTTCTGATTCGAATAGCTAGAATGATCGATCATCTAAATCATTCTAATTGCTTCAAAATCCACCAGTGACACCTAGTAGTATATGGTGGCAACCTATCAGAGCTGAATGTGAACCTCTTGGTGCAGCTATCTGTGTGATTAAGTTCTTCTATCTTGAGCCCCGATCAGATTAGGGTTAAGGTAAACTTGTCAAACCCTAGTCTCTCTCATATGATGTAATCATTCGATTCGAGTCCAATGTGAAAATCTAAATAGAAACTCTTTCTATTATTTCACTCTGCCATGGCCATGGACTTTTGCACTTGATTCTCATGATTATCATAGGGTTGCTCCTCTACCACCGAGGTAGATAGATTCCATCTTGATGCCATCTAGTTCCTACAATGAACATGCTATAGCCAACATACACCTCAGGGTTCCATATGGCTAGGAGACCGAGTAATGGTATAGTCAAACTATAACACCCTCAAGGTGAACTATCGATGCACCTCAGGTAAAAGAATCAGACACACTACTGCAGCATCGAGTCAGTCATTGACGAGAAGGTAGACTCCCTAATGACTACTCGAGGTGGTCACGCTCAGTGCCCTCGTTCTCTAACGAGTATCTGTACTCTCGCTCCGGTGTCTCCACACCGTAGACTCAAGACTCATCTACTAAAGAGAAGCAATTGTACACCAACCTTTCGGATCAATCACCATCCTCATGATGGTCCTATGGTCAGGAGCATTTTATGAGTTAACAATGATTATTCATGTCTTAAATTTTCAACTCTTGAAAATATGAATTATCATTACCATTAACTCAAAGGATGTATCACAGATACTAAATACACATATATGATAGAAAATAATCCATTTTATTTATTATAGTCAAAATTATAATTTTGCCCCTAGAAGTGTATTACAAGTGTCAGCCAATTCTGGCTTCTAGGGCACATATATTTAACAATCTTCCACTTATCCTAAAGCCAATTGGCTACAAGTCTAAGTCCCATCTTCTCAAAGTGGGCTTTGATCTTCTGCTAGCCCAACGATTTTGTAAGTGGGTCTACCACATTATCTGTGGAGTTGACTCTCTTGACCTCGACGTAACCCTTCTCGAGGTAATCGCGGATGAGGTGGTATCGCCGCTCAATATGCTTGGATTTCTAGTGAGACCTCGGCTCCTTAGCAAGAGCTATGGCGCCATTGTTGCCGCAATATAGAGGAATGGCATTTGATGGCATTACTTTGATTTCTACAGCAAACTTCTTATACCAGAATGCTTCCTTCGCAACCTCTGATGCAGCGATATATTCTGCTTGCATGGTGGAATCTACTATCACCATTTGCTTGAAACTCTTCCAGCTGACAGCACCACCATTGCACACAAACAGACTCTCAGATGTCGACTTTCGATCATCTATATCGGACATGAAATCCGAGTCTGTGTATCCCTGGACTTGGAGTTCTCCGTTATCAAAGACCAACATCATATCCTTAGTTCTTCTTAAGTACTTAAGGATACATTTCACAGAAGTCCAGTGTTCTTCACCTGGATTTGACTGATATCTGCTTGTGACACTCACAGCATGGGCTATATCAGGTCGTGTACATAGCATGGCATACATGAGGCTCCCTATTGCAGAAGCATAAGGGATCTTGCTCATGCATTCTATTTCCTCAGGTGTGCTGGGGCACATCTTCTTGGAAAGATGAATACCATGTCTGAAGGGTATTAATCTCCTCTTAGAGTTTTCCATACTAAACCTCTTTAGTACTTTCTCTATATACATCTTTTGTGAAAGTCCCAGCATCCTATTCGGTCTATCCCTATAGTTCTTAATTCCTAGAATAAAGGATGCTTCACCTAGGTCTTTCATGGAGAATTCCTTGGACAACCATAATTTGACTGTTGTCATCATGGGAACATCATTCCCAATAAGGAGGATGTCATCCACGTACAATATGAGGAAGACAACAGCGCTCCCACTGACCCTTTTGAAAACACACAATTTCTCTTCATTTTTGATGAAACCAAATATTTTGATCACATCATTGAAACGAGTGTTCCAGCTCCGAGATGCTTGCTTAAGTCCATATATGGACCATTGCAGCTTGCAAACCTTGTGATTAGTATCACTGGATGTGAAACCTAGCGGCTATTCCATATAGAGATCTTCCTCAAGATATCCGTTTAAGAACGTCGTTTTCACGTCCATTTGCTATATTTCATAATTAAAATAGGCTGCAACAGCAAGCAATGTGCGGATGGATTTTCAGCATAGCCACTGGGAAAAAGGGATCCTGATAGTCAATGCCTTCACGTTGACTATAACATTTTGCCACTAGTCTAGCCTTGAATGTCTCCACATTTCCATCTGCACCAATCTTTCTCTTGAAGATCCATTTACACCCAATAGGTACTATACCTTCTGGTGGATCTACCAAGGTCCAGACTTGGTTTGAGTGCATCGAGTCAATTTCTGACTGCATTGCCTCTAGCCATTTCTCGGAGTCGATATCTGATATCGC
>QRFJ01007006.1:0-104539 GCA_006176705.1 Cocos nucifera
GCTCATTAGCCTCAGTTGCACTAAAAAGATGCAACCTGTCTATTAGGACATTGGATCGCTATGGATTGGAGGATGAGTTCTGGATCTATATTATCGGATAACGGTGAGAGACTCAATTAGCAATCTAGTCTGTGCAAATGATGGATCTGACTTAACTAAGAGTGGATCAATATTTCGGATACGGTGAGAGTTGATGAATTAGAGATCAAAGTGGGTCTGCACCATGATTAGAGAATCATTTGAACAAGAGTTGTTCACCAATTGGCTAACCTATCACCAATAACTATTAGATTGAGGTGATGAGTCAGTTTGTGAGACCCACCACCCACTAGAAATCATTAATCGTGAAGATTATTGCATCTCTACAGAGGGATTGTAGAGATCTGAGAAAAATGTGGGGAGCTAATTGTTTAAAAATAAAATTTCTCAACAAAATTTGTCAAGTCCATATTACAGTATCTAACTAGGAATTCTTTGACTTCTCTAATAGGAACATGTCTGCGTCCAATCCATTAGCACGTATCCTGGACACACATAGACTGACCGGATCCAATTATAAAGATTGGCTCAGAAACTATAAAATCATTTTGGGTTTCGAGAAGTTAACCCATGTATTGGATCAAGATCCTCCCACCTTACTAGCCCATCCATCCACTGAACAGAAAGCATTTCTGGAAAAATGGATAGACGAAGATAATAAGGCCAGATATTATATGTTGGGCTCGATGTCTGATGAGCTCCAACGCCAATATAAAGATATCGAAACTGCTCGCTAAATGTTGGCTCACCTGTAGAAGATGTTTGGTGAACAGAATCGCACAGCCAAGTATCAAGTCACGAAATGACTTTTTAAGACTAAGATGCGTGATGGGCAGTCAGTCCAAGATCACTATCTGATGATGATCAAGGACATGGAAGAGCTTGAGAAGCTCGATGTGAAGTTAGACTTCGATCTGCAGAATGATATTATTCTGCAATCCTTGACTAATGCATATGGGCAATTCATCATGAATTACCATATGCATAAACTTCAAAATTCCTTGACCGAATTAATAAATATGCTGATCATCGCTGAGCTTTTTATTAAAGGTTCTAAAGGCTCAGTTCTTGCTATGGAATGGACTTCTATCAAAAAGAAAGTATCTTATGAAAAAGAAAAGAAAGTCTTGTGAAAAAGCAGAAGGTGGAAGGAACAAAGAAGAAGAGCAGAGCCAAAGAAAAATGCGATATCAAAGGAAAGTGTTTTCCATTTCAACTACCGACAGCCATTGAAAGCTAGAACTGCCCTACTTACCTTGGCCACCCTAAAGAAAACAAGAAGGAAGGTTCCTTCTGGAGGTGTGTCGTTATTGAGTTTAACCTCTACGGTTTCTTCTGCATCTAGTTGGATGTTCTGACTCTGGTCTAGTGCTCATCTGATGCACTTCCATGCAGGGTCTATGAGGATAGTTAGGAGGTTGAGGGATGGAGATATTGATCCTACGCATCGGTAATAGAGCAAGAGTTCTGTAGTAGCCGTGGGAACATACCCTCTTCGGATTACCATATGGTTTAGACTTAGCTTTGAAAGACTGTTATATGTGCCTACAGCTAGCAGGAATTTGATTTCTGTTTCATTGCTTAGCACAAAGAAGGCTATGTGATTACCTTCTTTAAGGACCATTGTAACATTCTTTATGAAAGAAATAAAAATTACAAATGGTTTTCTTATAATGATCTTTATCGACTACATATTGATGTACCTATTTCTAACTATCGAACAAACGTGAATGCGCCAAATGACCTAGGCGATAGTCCAAATGACAGATATCTATGGCACCTAAGATTAGGTCATAAGCAGAAGATAGGATCAAACAAATTGAGAGAAAAATGGGCTATTGAGTCCATATGACTTTCGAGTCAATATCCAACTTATGAAGTCTTGTCCCAGGCAAAATGACTCAAACTTCTTTATTGGACATGGGGAGAGGGCCACAGATCTCCTTGCCCCTATACATACAGATGTTGTACAGCCCATTTGATGTGCTGGCTAGAGATAAATTTTGTCTACTTCATTACCTTTACGATGATCTGGTCTAGTGTGGGTTATGTGTATCTTATGAAACATAAGTCTGAAGCTTTTAAAAAGTTCAAGAATTCAGACATGAAGTAGAAAAAACAAACTAGAAAATCCATTAAGATTCTTCGATCAGATCGAGAAGGTGGAATACTTAGCCAAGAATTCTAGACTATTTCAAGGATAATGGCATAGTCTCTCTCAATGGACTCTACCAGGAAACAACCTCAACTCAATTAGGTTTTAGAATGGAGAAATCGAACTCTATTGGATATAGTCCGATCTATGATGAGCTTCCACAGACCTCCCTATTTTCTTTGGGGAACATTTCCATTGTTACTTCATTTATCTACTGATAGGGTTTCTCTTTAAGGACCGTTCTACCACACCGTATTGGAGACTATGGCACGGGTAAGTAATCAAGTCTGAGTCATCTTAGATTTAGGATTGTCTCGCTCATGTCGAGAACGACAAAAGTGGAACAAGTTAGAGTTTAGCCTTAGAGCTCGATTCATAGGATATCCTAAAGAGTCATTAGGTACTATTTCTAGCATTCCTAGGACCACCACAATGTGATTGTGAGTCGAATCCATCTTTCTTTGAAAAATAATTTATATGCAGATTAGCGGACATTGGAAAGTAAGATTTAAGCTTGATGGGAAACTCACAAGTTATAATAGAGCTAAGACCAATCTGGAACCAAATCAGAATTGAGCCAATAAAAATACTACCTCCGCCACCTCGTAGATCAGAAAGAGTTTTCTCCATCCTTAAAGATACCTTAGGTATTATTTAGAGAAGTAGAAAATTTCCTCATAGGTAATGGTGCTCATTAGTGATGATCCCGAAACCTACAACCGAGACTATATTCAGAGTATCGACTTCGAGAAATGGCTAGAGGCAATGCAGTCAAAAATTGACTCGATCACTCAACAAAGTCTGACCTTGGTAGGATCCACTAGAGGTATGTATCTATCTGGGTGTAAATGGATCTTCAAGAGAAAGATTGGTGCAGATGGGAATGTGGAGACATTCAAGGCTAGACTAGTGGCAAAAGGTTATAGTCAACGCGAAGGCATTGACTATCAGGATATCTTTTTCCCAGTGGCTATGCTAAAATCCATCCACACATTGCTTGCCATTGCAGTCTATTTCGATTATGAAATATGGCAAATGGATGTGAAAATGGCATTCTTAAATGGATATCTTGAGGAAGATATCTATATGGAACAGCCACTAGGTTTCACATCCAGTGATACTGATCACAAGGTTTGCAAGCTACAAAGATCCATATATGGACTTAAGCAAGCATCTCGGAGTTGGAACACTCATTTTAATGATGTGATTAAAAACTTTGGTTTCATCAAAAATGAAGAGGAACCATGTATTTTCAAAAAGGTCAGTGGGAGCGCTGTTGAGCGATGATATCATTTCAAAAAGGTCAGGAGATGTTTGGTGAACAGGGTCGCGCAGCCAAGTATCAAGTCACGAAATAACTTTTTAAGGCTAAGATGCATGATGGACAGTCAGTCCAAGATCACTGTCTGATAATGATCAAGGACATGAAAGAGCTTGAGAAGCTCGGTGTGAAGTTAGACTTGGACCTGCAGAATGATATTATTCTGCAATCCTTGACTGATGCATATGGACAATTCATCATGAATTACCACATGCATAAACTTCAAAATTCTTTGGCCGAATTAATGAATATGCTGGTTACCACTGAGCTTTCTATGAAAGATTCTAAAGGCTCAGATTGAGCCAATAAAAATACTACCTCCTCCACCTCGTAGATCAGAAAGAGTTTTCCGTCCTTCTGAAAGATACTTAGGTATCATTTCAAAAGACGTAGAGAAAATATTCCTCGTAGGTAATGGTGCTCATGGTGATGACCCCAAAACCTACAATGAGATGATATCAGATATCGACTCCGAGAAATGGCTAGAGGCAATGCAGTCAGAAATTGACTCGATGCACTCAAACCAAGTCTGGACCTTGGTAGATCCACCAGAAGGTATAGTACCTATTGGGTGTAAATGGATCTTCAAGAGAAAGATTGGTGCAGATGGGAATGTGGAGACATTCAAGGCTAGACTAGTGGCAAAAGGTTATAGTCAACGCGAAGGCATTGACTATCAGGATACCTTTTCCCAGTGGCTATGCTAAAATCCATCCGCACATTGCTTGCCGTTGCAGCCTATTTCGATTATGAAATATGGCAAATGGACGTGAAAATGGCATTCTTAAATGGATATCTTGAGGAAGATATCTATATGGAACAGCCGCTAGGTTTCACATCCAGTGATACTGATCACAAGGTTTGCAAGCTGCAAAGGTCCATATATGGACTTAAGCAAGCATCTCGGAGCTGGAACACTCATTTCAATGATGTGATAAAAAAGTTTGGTTTCATCAAAAATGAAGAGGAACCATGTGTTTTCAAAAAGGTCAGTGGGAGCGCTGTTGTCTTCCTCGTATTGTACGTGGATGACATCCTCCTTATTGGGAATGATATTCCCATGTTGACAACAGTCAAAATATGGTTGTCCAAGGAATTCTCCATGAAAGACCTAGGTGAAGCATCCTTTATTCTAGGAATTAAGGTCTATAGGGATAGACCGAATAGGATGCTAGGACTTTCACAGAAGATGTACATAGAGGAAAGTACTAAAGAGGTTTAGTATGGAAAACTCTAAGAGGGGATTAATACCCTTCAGACATGGTATTCATCTTTCCAAGAAGATGTGCCCTAGCACACCTGAGGAAATAGAATGCATGAGCAAGATCCCTTATGCTTCTGCAATAGGGAGCCTCATGTATGCCATGCTATGTACACGACCTGATATAGCCCATGCTGTGAGTGTCACAAGCAGATATCAGTCAAATCCAGGTGAAGAACACTGGACTTCTGTGAAATGTATCCTTAAGTACTTGAGAAGAACTAAGGATATGATGTTGGTCTTTGGTAATGGAGAACTCCAAGTCCAGGGATACACAGACTCGGATTTCATGTCCGATATAGATGATCGAAAGTCGACATCTGGGAGTCTGTTTGTGTGCAATGGTGGTGCTGTCAGCTGGAAGAGTTCCAAGCAAACCATGATAGCAGATTCCACCATGGAAGCAGAATATATCGCTGCATCAGAGGCTGCGAAGGAAGCATTCTGGTACAAGAAGTTTGCTGCAGAAATTGGAGTAATGCCATCAGATGCCATTCCTCTATACTGCGACAACAATGGCGCCATAGCCCTTGCTAAGGAGCCGAGGTCTCACCAAAAATCCAAGCACATTGAGCGGCGATACCACCTCATCCGCGATTACCTCGAGAAGGGTTACGTCGAGGTCAAGAGAGTCAACTCCACAGATAATGTGGCAGACCCACTTACAAAGCCGTTGGGCCAGCAGAAGATCGAAGCCCACCTTGAGAAGATGGGACTTAGACTTGTAGCCAATTGGCTTTAGGACAAGTGGGAGATTGTTAGATATATGTGCCCTAGAAGCCAGAATTGGCTGACACTTGTAATACACTTCTAGGGGCAAAATTATAATTTTGACTAAAATCAATAAAATGGGTTATTTTCTATCACATATGTGTATTTAGTGTCTGTGATACATCCTTTGAGTTAATGGTAATGATAATTCATATTTTCAAGAGTTGAAAATTTAAGACATGAATAATCATTATTAACTCATAAAATGCTCCCGACCATAGGATCATCACGAGGATGGTGATTGATCCGGAAGGTTGGTGTACAATCGCTTCTCTTTAGTAGATGAGTCTTGAGTCTACGGTGTGGAGACACCGGAGCGAGAGTACAGGTACTCGTTAGAGAACGAGGGCACTGAGCGTGACCACCTCGAGTAGTCATTAGGAAGTCTACCTTCTCGTCAATGACTGACTCGATGCTGCAGTAGTGTGTCTGGTTCTTTGACCTGAGGTGCATCGGCAGTTCACCTTGAGGGTGTTATAGTTTGACTACACCATTACTCGGTCTCCTAGCCATATGGAACCCTGAGGTGTATGTTGGCTATAGCATGTTCATTGTAGGAACTGGATTGCATCAAGATGGAATCTATCTACCTCGGTGGTAGAGGAGCAGCCCTATGATGATCATGAGAATCAAGTCCAGAAGCCCATGGCCATGGCAGAGTGAAATAATAGAAAGAGTTTCTATTTAGATTTTCACATTGGACTTGAATCGAATGATTACATCATATGACAGAAACTAGGGTTTGACGAGTTCACCTTAACCCTAATCTGATCGGGGCTCAAGATAGAAGAACTTAATCACACAGGTAGCTGCACCAAGAGGTTCGCATTCAGCTCTGATGGGTTGCCACCATATACTGCTAGGTGTCACTGGTGGATTTTGGGAGCAATTAGAATGATTTAGATGATCGATCATTCTAGCTGTTCGAATCAGAAGAGTTCTGATCCATCGAAAGGAGTTTCGATGATGTCGATGATAGAGATCATGACATATCCCATTACCATACAGAACTGAACCTAACTGGGTCACACAAACAAGGGTTTGAATCTGGTGATCATCAATTGAACTGATCTAGTTCAATTGATCTGAATGAGATTCAATTAGGTTCAAGGAAAATCGTGCTAGCACTCGATTGAACCTAACGTTCTTCTTTTACTATCATAAATAAGTTGTCCTGACTGAGCCAAAGGAGTTTGTGCTCAATCAGAGGCCTTCATATGGTCTGACTGGAGGTTGTCCAAGTCAGAAAAGGTTGTCTTATTTTGTAAGACATTACCTGCCATTTTTGGTCACCTGCCATTTCTTGTTCTTTGACTTTGGTCAAAAGTCTACCTTTGACTGGTCAAATGTTGACCATTGACACTTTGACTTTTGACCACATGTCATGCACCTATTGGAGAGCTGGTGGGGGCCTGTCCCCCTACCAGAACCTGGCAAGGAAGAGGGCGCACGCCACCCTTGGCGTGTGCCCAAGTTGGAGGCGCCTAGGAGTCCCTGTTGGACAGGGACTCCATCTCCTTTTTGGATTCCAATTAGAGTTCTCCTAAGAACCAACTTTGACTGGTCTTAGGCACCCTCTAAGGAGGAATCCAGGGGACTCTATTCCCACCAATCAGATTTAGATCTGATTTCACAAAGAGTTGTGATTGGTTGGGAAGAAGAGAAGTTGGATCACAGACAGTCTATAAATAAGACCCTGTGCCCAACTCAGATAGTGATTGAAAGCAATCACAATTCTCCATGCCCTAAGGCCTTTTCTCCTCTCCTCCTCCATGCCAAAGCATCTTCTCCCTCTCCTCTCCACGTCCAAAAGAGTTTTGGTTCTTGGTTGGTGCGATCCAGATCAAAGAAAGGCGACTGAAAGCTAGAAGGCTGCACTGCTGCAAAGGACGACTGCTGATCTTCGAAAAGAGTTTTGAAGATCCTCCAGATCAGATCCAGATCTAATTTTTGGAGACGTGATAGAAAAGAAGAGGATCTCCAGATCCAGCCTGAGTGGATACCGGTAGAGGCTAGGCACTTGCATGGCTAGATCCAAAACCTTCCACTACATACAGGATCATCAACGGGTAATAGGATTACCCACATTAAGATAAATTAAATCTGATTTAATTTATTTAATTTTATTTTAATTTTTAAAATAATAATAATTAGATCTAAAATATTTTAGATCTGATTAGGATCAAAGAAATTTTTTTTTGAAATATATCTCTTGATTCGATCCGATCCGAACGAACCTGGTCCGAAAAATCAGAATTTTCCTTCAGTACATAGAGAAAGTACTAAAGAGGTTTAGTATGAAAAACTCTAAGAGAGGATTAATATCCTTCAGACATGGTATTCATCTTTCTAAGAAGATGTGCCCCAGCACACCTGAGAAAATAGAACGCGTGAGCAAGATCCCTTATGCTTCTGCAATAGGGAGCCTCATATATGCCATGCTATGTACACGACTTGATATAGCCCATGCTGTGAATGTCACAAGCAGATATCAGTCAAATTCATGTAAAAAATATCGGACTTTTATGAAATGTATCCTTAAGTACTTGAGAAGAACTAAGAATATGATGTTGGTCTTTGATAATGGAGAACTCCAAGTCTAGGGATACACAGACTCGGATTTTATGTCCGATATAGATGATCGAAAGTCGACATCTGGAAGTCTGTTTGTGTGCAATGGTAGTGCTGTCAGCTGAAAGAGTTTCAAGCAAACTGTGATAGCAGATTCCACCATGGAAGTAGAATATATCGCTGCATCATAGGCTGCGAAGGAAGCATAACGGTATAAGAAGTTTGCTGCAGAAATCGAAGTAATGCCATCAGATGCCATTCCTCTGTACTGCGACAACAATGGCACCATAGCCTTTGCAAAGGAGTCGACATCTTATCAGAAATTCAAGCACATTGAGCGGTGATACCACCTCATCCGTGATTACCTCGAGAAGGATTATGTCGAGGTCAAGAGAGTCAACTCCACAGATAATGTGGCAGACCCACTTATAAAGCCATTGGACCAGCAGAAGATCGAAGCCCATCTTGAGAAGATGGGACTTAAACTTGTAGCCAATTGACTTTAAGATAAGTGGAAGATTGTTAGATATATGTGCCCTAGAAGCCAGAATTGGCTGACACTTGTAATACACTTCTAGGGGCAAAATTATAATTTTGACTAATATCAATAAAATGGGTTATTTTCTATCACATATGTGTATTTAGTGTCTGTGATACATCCTTAAAGTTAATGGTAATGATAATTCATATTTTCAAGAGTTGAAAATTTAAGACATGAATAATCATTATTAACTCATAAAATGCTTTCGACCATAGGATCATCATGAGGATGGTGATTGATCCGGAAGGTTAGTGTACAATCGCTTCTTTTTAGTAGATGAGTCTTGAGTCTATGGTGTGGAGATACTGGAGCGAAAGTATAGGTACTTGTTAGAGAACGAGGGCACTGAGCGTGACCATCTCGAGTAGTCATTAGGGAGTCTACCTTCTCGTCAATGACTGACTCAATGCTGCAGTAGTGTGTTTGATTCTTTGACCTGAGGTGCATCGACAGTTCACCTTGAGGGTGTTATAGTTTGACTACACCATTACTCAGTCTCCTAGCCATATGGAATCCTGAGGTGTATGTTGGCTATAGCATGTTCATTGTAGGAACTGGATAGCATCAAGATGGAATCTATCTACCTCGGTGGTAGAGGAGCAGCCCTATGATGATCATGAGAATCAAGTCCAGAAGTCCATAGCCATGGTAGAGTGAAATAATAGAAAGAGTTTCTATTTAGGTTTTCACATTGGACTTGAAATCGACAGATTACATCATATGACAGAGACTAGGGTTTGACGAGTTCACCTTAACTCTAATCTGATCGGGGCTCAAGATAGAAGAACTTAATCATACAGGTAGCTACACCAAGAGGTTCGCATTCAACTCTGATGGGTTGCCATCATATACTGCTAGGTGTCACTGGTAGATTTTGGGAGCAATTAGAATGATTTAGATGATCGATCATTCTAGCTGTTCGAATCAGAAGAGTTCTGATCCATCAAAAAGAGTTTCGATGATGTCGATGATAGAGATCATGACATATCCCATTACCATACAGAACTGAATCTAATTAGGTCACACAAATAAGGGTTTGAATCTGGTGATCATCAATTGAATTGATCCAGTTCAATTGATCTGAATGAGATTCAATTAGGTTCAAGAAAATCGTATTAGCACTCGATTGAACCTAACGTTCTTCTTTTACTATCATAAATAGTTGTTCTGATGAGCCAAAGGAGTTTGTGCTCATTTAGAGGCCTTCACTTTATCTGATTAGAGCTTGTCCAAGTCAGAAAAGATTGTCTTATTTTGTAAGATATTACTTGCCATTTTTGGTCACCTACCATTTCTCGTCCTTTGACTTTGATCAAAAGTTGACCTTTGACTGATCAAATGTTGACCATTGATACTTTGACTTTTATCCATATATCATGCACCTATTGGAGAGCTGGTGGGGGCCTGTCCCCCTGCCAGAATCTGGCAAGGAGGAGGGTGCACGCCACCCTTGGCGTGTGCCCAAGCTGAAGGCGCCCAGGAGTCCCTGTTGGACAAGGACTCCATCTTCTTTTTGGATTCCAATTAGAGTTCTTCTAAAAATCAACTTTGACTGGTCTTAAGCGCCCTCTAAGGAGGAATCCAAGGGACTCTATTCCCACCAATCAGATTTAGATCTAATTTCACAAAGGATTGTGATTGGTTGGGAAGAAGAGGAGTTGGATCATAGACAGTCTATAAATAAGACCTTGCGCCCAACTCAAATTAAGATTGGAATAACAATTCTCCACGCCCCAAGGCTGCTTCTTCTCTCCTCCTCTACGCCAAACCCACATTCTTCCTCTCCTCTCCACGTCTAAAAGGAGTTTTGGACCTTGGTTGGTGCAATCCAGACGAGAGAAAGACGACTGAAAGCTAGAAGGCTGCGCTGCTGTAAAGGACAACTGCTGATATTCAAAAGAAGTTTTGAAGATCCTCCAGATTAGATCCAGATCTGATTTTTGAAGATGTGATAGAAAAGAAGAGGATCTCCAGATCCAACCCAAGTAGATATCGGTAGAGGCCAGGCACTTGCGTGGCTAGATCCAGAACCTTCCGCTGCTTACAGGATCATCAATGGGTAATAGGATTATCCACTTCAAGGTAAATTAAATCTGATTTAATTTATCTAAATTTATTTTAATTTCTAAAATAATAATAATCAGATCTAAAATATCTCAGATCTGATATGGATCAAAGAGTAAAAATTTTTAAAATATATCTTTTGATCTGATCAGATCTGAACGAACCTGGACCGAGAAATTAGGTTTTCCCTTCAGCTCGAAGCCTCAAAAAAAATTTTGGTAGAGGTGTGGCTTGGCTCATTTGCAGCCCTACAAAATGTACCTTTTGCAAATATCTCACTTTTAGCACTATAAAGAAAAAAAAAATTCATATATGCATTGTCTTTATTTTCATTGTCCGACGCTCTCAAAATTAATTACATCACTTGCTGCTCACATAATTCACATGCCCTAAATGAAACAAAATCTCAAATTTCAAAAATTTTTACATTCTATGAGCTTAATGATCAAAACTATTCCTCTTAGAAAAGCATCAAATTTAGGAATCAAATGCATCTTACTAAAGTAAATTTGGAGTTCAGGTTTGAGGGTTATGCTTAAATTATTGAATGTTACACACGTCCTATCCAAAACAACCTTCCCCAACATATGATCCCACTTTTAAAATTTTAATAAGTATTCAAAAATTTTTAATAACTTTATTTTTATATCTTAATAATATCAAGGAGTTAGTTTCTAATTTAAAAATATAATCGACAAGCTAAGTCGAATAGCTAATAGCTTAAGCTTGATTCGATTTGAAATACTGAGCATGAAACTTGACTCAAAATTGATCAAGCATTAATATTCTAAGCTCGAGCTCGGTTCGATGAGATAAGATAATATTCGAGATCGATTCAATATGACTTAAATACCAACTAAGACATACTTGAGCTTGAGTTTGAGCTCAAATATAAGCCTTAGCATATGAATGATGTATGTATATATATATATATATATATATAAATTTGAATAGACCTGCAGGGTTTTGAGTCTCGCTACTCGATCTCAAATTAAAAAAATTATTCGAGCTACTCTAAATCGACAGAAAAAAAAAAAAATCTCAAAATTGATGAAAATTAAATTATATAGAAAGCAACATGATAACAGTAACACCATGACTCTCCATGATTATAAATAGTGCTAAAAGTTTTTAAATAAATATATTTATATTGTTATAAGAGTCAGACTAGAATCATGTCAATTGAATTTAGAGACTAGAATAAGATTGATTGGATTTGGATTCAAATTCGGTCATGTCAAAATTCTATAATAAAAATTTTATATAAATGATTCAAATTATTAAATATGATCTATTACCTCAAAACTACTTGCAATCAAAAAATCATATGATTTGAAAACTCTAAATCTATGCATCAGATGGTCAAAAATTTGATAGCTTAAATAAAATTAAATTAGATGCATACTTGATGTACAGATTAAAAATTTTTAAATCATATGATTTTTGATATGTAAGTAGTTTTAGGATAGTAGATCACATTCAATAGCTTGGATCATCAATATAGAATTTTTATTATAGAATTTTGATCTAATCAAATTTAAATTCAAATTCAACTAATCTTATTCAAAATTATTTTTTATTATAATTAAATAATAATTAATGTATTTATTATCCCAACATGACATTACGGTTCATTTCCCACCAACCAAGAGTTGAAGCGGTAATCGGCACCTGATAAATTTCTGGCAGATTCAACGGTTCAGGCTTCGAAACACCGTTCCATGCTCTCTCTCTTACAAGGATTTCAAATAATGGTGGAGTCGCTGCAATTTTATTAGTCTTTTATTTAAACTGCAAAGTCTATCGTGGTACTGCAAAAAGAAAAAATCAGCAGCGGGGACTGATGGTTGATGCCTCTCAGCCCATCTTCATTACCGTTGATGCCCTCTACACCATCTTCCCTCCTTGGGTCTCTCTCCCAGCCCTCCGTTTCGCTCTTCCCAAGAGTAATTTCATCACAAAAGTTGTCAGCATCCCACCACCGGCTCCTTAAGGTACGATATCTTCTCCAAGTTCCCTCCTTTTTCTGATCGAAGATCATGTTCTAGAGCTCCATTTATGCCTGCTTTTGCTATGGGAACTGCAGTTGCTTGTCGGGAGAGCCGGTGGACTTATTGCTAGCTTTTCCCGGTATGGACACTCTGCGGTTTGCCAAGCACTCGAGGAGTCCTCTGATGGAGAACTTGAAGCTACCCTGGTAGAAGGAATGCCAAAAAGCGATGCCTTTTTCCTTCTTAACTTAATGGAAGAACGCGGTGTTCGTGCCGACTGTAGCACTTATGCTTCTCTCCTGGATAATTGTTTGAACTCGGGCTCGCTCGCTGGTGCTAAGAGGATTCATGGGAAGATTCTGAAATCGGGTTTTGATAGAGAGAGCCATTTGTGCCATCGGCTGATTGATGCTTATCTTGCATCTGGCGAATTTTCTGATGCAGTTAGAGTGTTTGATGATATGGCTCATCGAACTGTTGCTTCATGGAATAGTATGATTATGGGGTTTTCTCGGAGGAAGGAACAGCACAACGTTTTGGCTCTTTTTGCAAGGATGATGAGAGAGTGTAGGGATCCTAATCCTGTTGCCTTTGCCAATGCCCTGCGAGCATTAAATGGAAATAATCGTTATTGGCCTCTTGTTCAACAGATTCATGCTAAGATAATCAGGTATGGATTTGGTGGTGATTTCCTTGTTGGCAATCCGCTGATTGATTTATATGCCAAAAATGGGTACGTAGATCTGGCTAGATTGGTCTTTGAAGAGTTGTATTCAAAGGACAATGTTTCATGGGTTGCCATGGTCTCTGGTTTTTCTCAAAATGGTCTTGGGGAAGAAGCTCTGCATCTTTACAGCCAGATGCACCGATCTGGAATCATCCCTACTCCATATGTTCTATCCAGTGTCCTCAGTGCCTGCACCAAGACAGATAATTTTGAGCATGGAAAGCAGATCCATGCCCAAGTTATCAAACAAGGATTTAGCTCTGAAACTTTCGTAGGCAATGCTCTGGTCACCTTGTATTCACGATGTGGAAGTTTAAGAAGGGCAGAAGAAATTTTTAGTGAAATGCCCCATCATGATGGTGTAACATATAACACATTGATCTCGGGGCATGCACAAAATGGAGAGAGTGAAAGTGCAATAGAAATATTTAAAGAGATGCAACTTTCAGGCTTCAAACCTGACTCTGTGACTATTGCTAGTCTACTAACTGCCTGTGGCTCTATTGGGGATATTAGAAAGGGAAAGCAGCTTCACTCATATGTATTTAAAACTGGACTTTCTTCAGAATATATTATTGAAGGTTCTCTGCTTGATCTCTATGTTAAATGTGCAGCAATTGAAACAGCACATGAGTTTTTCAATACAACAGACAGAGAAAATGTTGTGCTTTGGAATGTGATGCTAGTGGCTTATGGTCAAATGGGTAATCTAAGAAAATCTTTTGATCTGTTTTACGAAATGCAAGTGGAGGGTGTGCAACCTAATCAATATACATATCCAAGTATTCTTAGAACCTGTACTTATGTGGGAGCTCTTGATCTTGGAGAGCAGATTCATACCTTGACCATAAGGACTGGCTTTGAGCTTAATGTCTATGTCAGTAGTGTTCTGATTGATATGTACTCTAAATGTGGACAGCTGAAGAGCGCTAGGACAATTCTTGAAAGAATCACAGAGAAAGATGTGGTCTCATGGACTGCCATGATTGCTGGATATGCACAGCATGAGCTTTATGTAGAAGCTTTGAGAACTTTTGAAGAAATGCAAATTCATGGAATACAGCCAGATAATATAGGATTAGCAAGTGCTATTAGTGCATGTGCTGGAATCAAAGCAATTGAACAGGGATTACAGATCCATGCACAGGCTTGTATTTCTGGTTACTCAACAGATATTTCGGTTGGAAATGCACTCATTAACCTTTACGCTAGATGTGGAAGGATTGATGAAGCATATTCTGCATTTGAGACTGTTGACGTTAAGGATGAGATATCATGGAATGGGTTGATATCGGGGTTTGCTCAAAGTGGGCACTGCGAGGAAGCTTTAAAAGTGTTTGTACAGATGGATAGGGCAGGTGTTAAATCTAATTCATTTACATTTGGCTCTGCAGTTAGTGCTTCTGCTAACCTGGCGGACATAAAACAAGGAAAGCAGATACATGCAAGGATTATAAAAATTGGTTATGACTCTGAGATAGAGGTCAACAATGCTTTAGTTTCACTATATGCTAAATGTGGGAGCATTGAAGATGCAAAGATGGGGTTCTTTGGGATGTTTGAGAGGAATGAGGTGTCATGGAATGCCATGATCACAGGATATTCCCAACATGGATGTGGCCAAGAAGCACTCAAGCTGTTTGAGAAGATGAAACAAGAGGAGTTGAAACCAAACTATGTTACTTTTATAGGTGTTTTAGCTGCTTGTAGTCATGTGGGCTTAGTAAATGAAGGCCTTGACTACTTCAAATCCATGAGTGAGGAGCATGGTATCGCTCCAAGACCAGAACATTATGCTTGTGTTGTGGATATTCTTGGACGAGCTGGACAATTGGATCGTGCAAGAGAATTCATAGAGGAGATGCCTATCATCCCTGATTCTATGGTTTGGAGAACCCTTCTCAGTGCTTGTACAGTTCACAAGAACATGCACACTGGAGAGCTTGCAGCTCAGCATCTTCTGGAGCTGGAGCCACATGATTCAGCGACTTATGTTCTCCTATCTAACTTATATGCTGTGGCTGGGAAATGGAATCACAGAGATCAGGTGAGGCAGATGATGAAAGATAGAGGAGTGAAAAAGGAGCCAGGACGTAGCTGGATTGAGGTGAAGAATGAGGTTCATGCATTCTTTGTTGGCGATCAATTACACCCATTAGCAGACATGATATATGAGTTCTTGAAAGATTTGAACGAAAGGGTAGTTGAGATAGGGTACAGGCAAGATAGATATTACCTTTTACATGACATCAAGCAAGAGCAGAAAGATCACACTGCATACATTCACAGTGAGAAACTGGCTGTTGCTTTTGGGCTCCTAAGTTTGTCTCCTGAGGTGCCTCTCCGAGTGTTTAAGAACCTTCGTGTCTGTAATGACTGCCACATTTGGATGAAATATGTTTCGAGAATTTCTAGACGGGCAATTATAGTGAGAGATGCCTACCGTTTTCATCATTTTGAAGGAGGCAGTTGTTCATGTGCTGATTATTGGTGAAGGTAATATATGTATAACTGCATTATTAGGTTCTTGTTTTCTGTGACTATATTTTAAAAACAGAACTAGAAACAGATAGTGTATCATTTCAAAATCATTGTGCCATTTCAAATATATGTACTATTGGTTTTCCATCCCTTAGATGTTCACATATACAACCATAGACTAATGACTGGAGAGTGACTATAATTTATTGACTCTTGAATCAAAGTTTCATAAATTCAAATGGACTGGAGGGTAACTATAACCCACATATGCTTAGTGGACATAATTTTAACACAAGTTTGTTATATTACAACTTCTCATTTTTGTGGAACCCTGTTACATTCAAAGTTTTATACTTCCAGCACAGGTTCATCTTTATCAGATTGCGACCGCAGCAAGGAAGTTTGATTTTGAAGAAAGCCGAATGGAGTTCTTGGGAGAGTTGACCTAATAGATTGACCACAGGAAGGGATGAAGCAGTAGAAAGCAATAATCCTAATGGTTCCAAATATGAAAAGAGTAAAGCAGTGAAGTATGTAATGATCATTGCTGTGGTGCATCTGTGAAAAAATTTGGGGACAGCAACAGTGGCACTCAACTGATCTTATTGGACTAAGGATGCATGAGTCCAAAGCAAAATGTGTTGAGGTTAGGGATCTTGATCCATCCTGTTTTATATTTTTGTATGTTCATTATTTAAATGTTATATAATGTTTCTGTTATTTCGTTTTATCCTTTGAATGTAGGTTCATTTAAATAATGTTTCTGTTATTTCCTTTTATCCTTTGAATGTAGGTCAAGGGACTCATGTAATAACAATTTGAAGTTAATGGTCTTAATTGCGGATCTGCCTTGGTTCTAGGTCATCAGATATATCAATTATTTCCTGTGCAAAGTTTAGAAGACAACAAAAGTCCATGTAAGAAATAGTAAAGCATACAGAATAGAGTAATGAGCCAAGTTCTTTCAGATTACTGAAGCTACATTTTAGATTGAGCTCACCTCAAGGTGAATAGCATGAAAATCCAAATGCTTGAGAAGATATATAGTTTGGTTTTCTCAACGCAATCTATAATTTTGGATAATAAATCCTTAAAATTGGTAATCATTTCAGGCTTAGACTCACCCTATTATGTTTCAACTTTTGTGGATCAATATTTAATTTTCTTTCCTGTAATGCCCCACTTTTTTACTGCATGTAACTATCATCATGGCTCATATGTCATATCACCTTCTTTCTCTCCATAATGTATGTATGTATGTATGTACGTCGTATGTACGTACGCACGTACTGATATGTCATATGGCAGAAGTTTAAGATTGAGGGCATTGTTAAATTAACTAAACAGATGCATTTTTTTGAGTAGTGAAAAGTAAGGTTTGCTTAACCTAGATAACAATAGCATGGGACAAAGGTGGCCATGTGAAAGGAGATCCAGAAACAAATTGTGTACTGTCCTTTATTGTGCGGTAAGCACCTCACATGGCCTCACTAGTGTGATACATATTCCCCACTCCAGTTGGTGGGTATGTTGATATGCATTGGACCCTCCCAGTCCATAGGATGTACTGTAGCATTTTGTGCATGGTGCTACAATATAGACCGACCTGTATATACATTTTCATGCTGTTCTGCTTGACTACTTTGAAATTATATCTTACCAAGGATTATTCCCTTAACATTATTAGTTGTTAGCCTATGCTTTAGAGTTGTTAGGATTCTGTGCTTTGCATCCATTCATATTATATAAAATAACATGTGACTGAGAGAATTCGAACATTTGAATCAAACAAGCAGAAATGATCATAATTACTAATTATGCAATATAATACAAACAAGAATACAACTAGGAATTATTTTCACATGCCAGTATCTACTGTCGTATGGTGCCATTTTTGGCATAGTTATTCTAGATTTGATCAACACAGGCATCATGTATAATGCTTTAAACTCTAAACTTTGCTTCAAAGTATGTTTCATTGCACTATGATACAGTTACTACAAAAATCTATACATGGGAGCATCTAAATTAATACTCCTCACAACCCGGCACTATGGCTCAACATACAGTTTTTTTGAAGTACAAATGCTGTCTCATTTCTGTGGCCTCCAAATGCTTTACCTAAATCAGAAAACATAACTTCTGATCTGACACAATTGCATTCATATGAAGAATCAACTTGGATGCTGTCTTCTAAAACAAGCTGGATTGCTATTGGTTTATTTTTTCTCCTTCTCCATAACTATTGTGCAAACTCAACTTTTCTGCTCTCAAACTTCTAAAACATCTGACCTTAATGTGGTTGCTTATCTTGTCCTTTACCTTTGAAATCTTGTGGGTTTGAACTTTGTCCTAGTATACCTGCTTGGGAAGACTTTGAACTTGAGTCATTGCTTGTGTTTGCACAAGTAGGATGCTTTCAGTCTTTCTTAATGTCATATGTAGTCTCACCCCCTTTCCATCTCTGAAACATGTACTCATTGCATTTATTTTGTCCTTTATGGGATTAGCTATAACTATATAACTCTTTGAATTCTAGTTTCTTTAGGAATACAAAGTTGCTTCAATGAGCTCTTTCCACCTTCTTTCATAGAATGTTGAATGATAAATAAATTTTTTCTAATTATTTCTGTTGGTGCAGAATCTGGTTGACGCCGGATCGAGCTGGAGTCGAGGAAGACGAGGTCGCCGCTGGTGACCTGCAAAACAAAGTCCCGTTTGGAGTCGGTGGTGGTAGCTCCGACAGGATCCTTCGACGATCAAGTCAGCTCTTCTGGCTAACAGAAATGGAGTGCTCGGATATGAATTCAGCAGAGTTTTAAAAAGAAGAAGAGAGTTTAGAGAAAACATATCTGAAGGATCCCTTTTTATAGATGGAGCTTGATTGATAGTGACGGCCATATCGTCTGATAGTGGATCGCTCGAGGCCGCATGAGATTCGATATGGAGAGGAAGGTATCGTTAGACTGATAGTGACAGCCATAATCGTCCGGTAGTGGGCCGCGCGGGGCCGTGGGGTTTGCTACGGAGAGAGGGATGTTAACTGATACGACTTCGTCAGATTATAGCAGTATTTAAAGCAGAGTGAGAACTTCGACAAATCAATTTAGAGAGTTCGGACTCCTAACAATCGGGAGGTCTAAGAAATGCTACAACGAGCATCTACTGGAGGTCCAACTGAAGGAGAAGTCCGGAAGGAGTTCGGCTCGTAAAGGAGTTCGGCCGAAGAAGAAGTCTGGAAGGTGTTTGGCTCCTAGAGGAATCCGAAAGGAGTTCGGCTCTTGGAGGAACTTGATTGAAGGAGAAATTTGGAAGGAGTTCGACTCCTAGCGGAACTTGACTGAAGGAGAAATCCAAAAGAAGTTCGGCTCTTGGAGGAATTCGATGAAGGAGATTTCAGAGAAGTTCGGATTCTTGAAGGGAATATTCGGGAGGGATCATCGAGAGTTCAATGCTAGTTTGAAATCTGGAAGCAATCCATTGGAGGAGTCCGACTGAAGGAGAGTCCGGAAGGAGTTCGGCCGAAAGAGAAGTCCGGAAGTTCGGCTCCTGGAGGAATCCGATTGAGAGGAAAAAATCCGAAAGAAGTTCGGCTCTTGGAGGAACTTGATTGAAGGAGAAATCTGAAAGAAGTTTGGCTCCTGTAGAAATCCGACTGAAAGGAGGAGTCCGGAAGGAGTTGGCTCCTGGGGAACTTGATTGAAGGAGAAATCTGAAAGGAGTTCGGCTCCTGGAGGAATTCGGCTGAAGAGAAGTCTGGAAGGAGTTCAGTTTCTATAGAAATCCGACTGAAGGAGTCCGAAAGGAGTTCGGCCAAAGGAGAAATCTGGAAGGAGTTCGGCTCCTATAGACATTCGACTGAAGGAGAGATCCGAAAGAAGTTCGGCTCCTGTAGGAGTCCGACTGAGGGAGAAGTCCGGAAGGGGTTCGGCTCCTGGAGGAACTTGACTGAAGGTGAAATCCGAAAGGAGTCCTGCTTTTGTAGAAATCCGACTGTAGGAGAGATTCGGAAGGAGTTCGGTTTCTGGAAGCACCCGCTTGAAGGAGAGATCCGGAAGGAGTTCGGTTGGGGCTCGGCCGTTGAGAAGTTCGGCTCCTGGAGGAGTTCGGCTAATGTTTGGCCGCTGGATGAAAATTTTCGATCAAAGCTCTTTCGTGATTACCAGTTGCATTAGGCTAAGCATCAAGATGGACTTCGGCGGGAGCGGGGTTTATTCCCAACAATTTTCCTCCTTCATGGAGAAGAAATTACTCTGTATCAGAGAAATCTTGCCTCATAGGTCAATTGTCTTTGCATCAGATTGATGACCCTATTGTGATGACATGTGCATTTATATACACAGCATCACATGATATCTTATTCAGATATTATGCTCAAACTCAGAAGCACTAGCTGTCTTTTAGATATGCTTGAATGTGGTTAAGTTCTGCTTGGTCACCATGCTTTGTAAGATCAGATGCTTGCTATAAATGATTACATTGCACCATCCTTCCCCGATGGAATATATATCTTTACAGTAATTTTCATTATGTCTTCCAAGGCTAAGACTTTTTTTGTCAAACATAAGACTTGACAAAACCTGATCTTCTTTTATACATCATCTTCATCAAAACTGAGCTAATTTGTCAATTGCATCGTCTTTCTATAGCTATCATCTTTAATAATGAAAATAATCTCCTTGTAATTTATCGTAAGATCCTGGAATACTCCAAGACTGTATGCTAAAACTTATTTTCTTGCAATCATGACGAGAGTCTTGTGTATAGTTTGTCATGTTGTCCTGGGTTATCAAGTATTATTGTTTGGCTACTATTGGTGCAGAATCTGATCGATGTCGGGACGAGTTGGAGTGGAGGGGGATGAGGTCACCATCGAGGACCTGCAAAACAAAGTTCCGTCCGGAGTTGGTGGTGGTGGCTCCGGCAGGATCCTCCAACGATTAAGTCAGCTCTTCTGGCCAATAGAAATTGAGTGTTCGGGCAAGAGTTCGACAGAGATTTTGGGAGGGAGAAGAGAGCTTAGAGCTTAGAGAAAACATATCTGGAGGATTCCTTTTTATAGATGGAGTTTGATTGATGATGACAGCTGCAGCCGTCTGGCAGTGGGCCGCTCGAGACCTGATGGAGTTCGGTACGGAGAGGAAGATGTCGTCAGATTGATAGTGATAGCCATATCGTCTGATAGCGGGCCGCTCGAGGTCTGGTGGAGTCTGTCATGGAGGGAGGGCGCTGCCTGTAGCATCGCCTGTAGCAGACTGATGGCGATCATTCGTCGAGATTTAATAGCCGTAGTTTGGAGGATACAGGCGTTGGTCGGTGAAGAACTCCGACATATATCAATTCCAAAGGAGTTCGAACTCCCAAAGGGAATACGGATAGAGGGGATCATCCAGGAGGAACGCTAGCTGAAGGAGAGATCCGAAAGAAGTTCGGCTCATGAAGGAGTTCGGTCGAAGGAGAAGTCTGGAAGGAGTTCGGCTCCTGTAGAAGTCCCAACTGAAGGAGTCCGGAAGGAGTTCGGCTCCTATAGGAATCCGACTGAAGGAGGAGTTCGACTCATGTAGGAGTCTGATTGAAGGAGAGATCCGGAAGGAGTTCGGTCCGACTGAAGGAGGGATTCGAAAGGAGTTCGGCTCCCGTAGGCATCCGACTGAAGGAGGGATTCGGTGGGAGTTCGGCTTCCATATAAGTCCGATAGAAGGAGGAATCCGGAGGGAGTTCGGCTTCCATAGAAGTCCGATAGAAGGAGGAATTTGGAAGGAGTTCGGCTCCCATAGAAATCTGACAGAAGGTGATGTCTGGAAGGAGTCCGGCCGAAGGAGAAGTCTGGGAGGAGTCCGGCTCCTGGAAAAGTCCGGCCGAAGGAGAAGTCTGGGAGGAGTTCGGCTTCTATGGAGTTCAACTAGGGCTCGACTGCTGAGAAGCTCGGCCGGCTGAAGAAATTCGGCTAGTGCTCGGCCGCTGAGAAGTTCGACCGGCTGAAGGACTTCGGCTAAGGTTCGGCCGCTGAAGCTTTTCCGTGATTACCGATTGCATTGGGCTAAACATCAGGTTGGACTTCGACGGTAGCGGGATTTATTCCATCAGGTTGGACTTCGACGGTAGCGGGATTTATTCCCAATAATAGTCCCTCCACTTCCGAGTTCGAAATTTGAAGAAAGAGAGTATAGAAAGGCGACTGCCGAAGTTCTTTTTCGGGCTCTGCACCCGTTGAAGTTGAAGTTCGGAGGAGATCTTATCTTCAGCCGAAGTTGAAGTTGAAGTCGAGGCTGAGAGGACATCTTGTCTCCAACCGAGGTTGAAGTTAAGGCTCGGGGAAGATCTCATCTCCAGCTGAGGTTGAAGGAGATCTCATCTCCTGTTGACGTAGTTGTTGAAGCTCGAGGGAGATCCTATCTCCAGTCGAGGTTGAAGGAGATCTCATCTCCGATTGACATGGACGTTGAAGCTCGGGGGAGATCCTATCCCCAGCCAAGGTTGAAGGAGATCTTATCTTCTGCTGACGAAGGAGATCTCATTTTCTATTGACGTGGACTCTGAAGCTCGGGAGAGATCTTATCTCGAGTCGAGGTTGAAGGAGATCTTATCTTCTGTTGACGTAGAAGCTCAGAAGAGATCTTATCTCTAGCCGAAGGTTGAACGAGATCTTATCTCCTATTGACGTAAATTCTGAAGCTCGGAAGAGATCTTATCTCTAGCCGAGGTTGAAGGAGATCTTATCTCTTATTGACGTAGAAGCTCGGGAGAGATCTTATCTCTAGCCGAGGTTGAAGGAGATTTATCTCCTATTAACGTAGACTTTGAAGCTCGGAAGAGATCTTATCTCTAGCTGAGGTTGAAGGAGATCTTATCTCCGTTGACATAGAAGCTCGGAAGAGATCTTATCTCCTGTTGACGTAGAAGCTCGGAAGAGATCTTATCACTAACCGAGGTTGAAGGAGATCTTATCTCCTGTTGACGTAGATCTAAAGCTTGGGAGAGATCTTATATCTAGCTGAGGTTGAAGGAGATATTATCTTCTTGTTGACGTAGACTCTGGAGCTCGGGATAGATCTTATCTCTAGCCGAGGTTGAAGGAGATTCTTATCTCTTATTGACGAGACTTGAAGCTCGGGAGAGATCTATCTCTAGTCGAGATTGAAAGAGATCTTATCCTGTTGACGTTGAGCTCGGGAGAGATCTTATCTCTAGTCAATGTTGAAGGAGATCTTATCTCCTGTTGACGTAGACTCTTCGGAGAGATCTTATCTCTAGTCGAGGTTGAAGGAGATCTATCTCCTGTTGACATAGCTTTGAAGCTTGGGAGAGATTTTATCTCTAGCCGAGATTGAAGGAGATCTTATCTCTTGTTGACGTAGACTCTGAAGCTCGGAGAGATCTTATCTCTAGTCGAGGTTCTTCTTATCTCCTGTTGACGTAGAAAAGCTCGGGAGAGATCTTATCTCTAGCCGAGGTTGAAGGAGATTTTATCTCTTATTGACGTAGACTCTGAAGCTTAGAAGAGATCTTATCTCTAGCCGAGGTTTGAAGAGATCTTATCTCCTATTGACGTAGAAGCTCGGAAGAGATCTTATCTCTAGCCAAGGTTGAAGGAGATCTTATCTCCTATTGACGTTGACTCTGAAGTTTGGAAGATCTTTATCTCTAACCGAGGTTGAAGGAGATCTTATCTCCTGTTGACGTAAACTCTGAAGATCGAAAAAAATCTTATCTCTAGCCGAGGTTGAAGGAGATCTTATTTCTGTTGACGTAGATTTTGAAGCTTGGGAGAAATCTTATCTCTAGCCGAGGTTGAAGAGATCTCATCTCCTGTTGAAGCTCGGGAGGAATTTTATCTCTAATCGAGGTTGAAGGAGATTTCATCTCCTGTTGATGCAGACTCTGAAGCTCGGAAGAGATCTTATCTCTAGCCGAGGTTGAAGGAGATCTTATCTCCTGTCGACGTAGAAGCTCAGAAGAGATCTTATCTCTAGTCGAGGTTGAAGGAGATCTTATTTCCTGTTGATGCAAACTCTGAAGCTCGGAAGAGATCTTATCTCTAATCGAGATTGAAGGAGATCTTATTTTCCGTCGACGTAGAAGCTCGGAAGAGATTTTATCTCTAGCCGAGGCTGAAGGAGATCTTATCTCCTGTTGACGTAGACTCTAAAGCTCGGAAGAGATCTTATCTCTAGCCGAGGTTGAAGGACTTCGACTTGCCCATGTTAGGATGAGGTTCTCCTTCTATTCCTAACATGGCCACTATTGATTGCTTCTTTCTTGTCATCACATAGTTTTTGCACCAAAAAACAATAATATTGAAATGGAGGAATTTTATTGAAGAGAAATTACTGGCAACATATTCTCAGATTCTCTGTGTTTCAGGATCGTGGAAGCGTTGTTCCTCCGAGTTTCTTCAGGCGATAAATTTCGGACTGGACGACCTCCTCTATTTTATGCTGGCCTTCTTAATTTGGAGTAAGCTTCTCTTGGCTTTGAGGTTGGGAGATGACGGCTCGCCGAAGTACCAAACCCCCTCAGAGGTAGCATTGATGATATTGGAAGGCGGCTGACCTCCTTGTTGTTCCTCCGTCATTGGTGGTTCTGGCTACGGCAGCGTCCTTGGCCGATTTTCTTCTACTTCAGGCTGGCGTCCGAGGAATCGACCCAGCCGGCCTCTCCTGATGAGCTCCTTGATTTCATCTCGGAGCTGAATGTATTCTTCAGTGTCGTGGTCGTGGTCATGATGGTAGAGGCAGTACTTGCTTCAATTGCACTTGTTTGGGGGAGATCGTAATTTTTTTGGTCTTGGTAGCTGATTCTTAATTTTCATCAAAACTTGAGTTTTAGGAGCATTAAGGGGGGCGTAGTTGTGGAACCTTCTAGGGGGAGAACTTCTTCGCGTCCTTCTGTCGGAGCTTTCTTGATGACGAACTCGAGGAGTTCGGGCTTGCTTACGCTTGGGGGGAGTCTGTGAGCACGGTCGAACTTCATTCGGCCCTCCACTAGCGGCGGATTTATTAGACTCATCCGTCCGCCGCTCTCCTACGGCTTTTTCATCCTTTAACTTGAAGGCTTCTTCTGCACGAGTATATCCCTCGATCCGAGCTAACAGATCGATAAAGTCTTTGGGGTACTTCTTCTCCAGGAAGAATAGCAAATCGTTCTTCTGAAGGTCGTCCTTAAGTGCGGCCATTGCAACAGACTAGTCCAGGTCCCGGACCTCCAATGCAGCAACGTTAAATCGGATGACATAAGTCCGGATGAATTCTCCCTCCTTCTACTTGACATTCATCAGAAAATTCGAACCTCGGCGCAGACGTCGGCTGCTGACGAAGTGGGCCACGAATTGATGGCTCATCTGATCAAAAGAGAAGATCGTACCTGGCTTCAACGTTGAGTACCAGTTTCTTGTTGCTTCCTTTAAGATAAACGAAAAAGCTCGGCATAAGATGGTACGTCTGGTGCGCCATGGAGCAGCATCATAGTTCGGAAGGCCTCTCGATGATCGATCGGATCAAAGGTTTCGTCGTAGCTTTCAAACCGAGGGGGAGCTCGAAGTTCGACGGAACGGACTCTTGCATAATTCGGAAAGAGAAAGGAGGGATCGGTGTGGACATCGTCACAGATGAGCCGGAGCGACATGTGGCCGAGCTTCTCAATCCGTCAATCCATCCTTCACAGTTTCTGATCGAGGACGTTATCTCGATCGCAGACCTTGGAAGGCTTCCGACTGTAGATGGGGAAGGTCTCCTTACGGAGAAGAATCACGATTCGAACAAGGATCCTCTGCTCTCTGTTTTTTCTTCCCAGGGGCGATGGGTATGCTAGTCCCAAGTGCTTCTCCTTGGGATCGATTTCCGAACATCCTGATGGTGGGTTTTCTGACAGAATCGCCACCGAAAGGCTGTCCGCATGGCCTGCACCATCTCGGTGAGGCCCTGAATTCCGCTGCATCAGCAGGTTAAACTGCTTCGGATCCACCGTAGGCCATGTCGGTTGAGGAGGGGGTTGAAGTGCCTGTGCGATGGAGCAGGATCAGATGGATCTGGGCTCAAACCTGATGGTAGAAGCAGTAGATCTCCTGGTAGTCGCCTTCTTTGGAGGCATTTCTTGGGATTGAGGGAGAGGATGGAGATGAACCTTGAAAAGAAGATCCAAGGTCGGCTGAGCACTCCTTTAAGAACAAGGGTACCTCGAGAACAGCAGACCTTCCTTCTAGCGCTAATCTGTTTGGTGCAGAATTTGGTTGACGCCGGATCGAGCTAGGAGTGGAGGAGAAGATGAAGTCGTCGTCGGTGACTTGCAAAACAAAGTTCCATCCGGAAGTCGGTGGTGGTGGCTCTGACAGGATCCTCCGACGATCAAGTCAGCTCTTCTGGCCAACAGAAAATGAAGTACTTAGGAGAGTTCGGCAGATTTGGCAGAGTTTAGAGGAAAAGAGTTTAGAGCTTAGAGCCTAGAGAAATGTATATCTGAAGGGTCCCTTTTTATAGACGGAGCTTGATTGATGGTGACAGCTACAGCTGTTTGGCAGTAGGCCACTCGAGGTCTGGTGGAGTTCGGTACGGAGAGGAAGGTGTCGTCAGGCTGATAGTGACAGCCATACCGTCAGTAGCGGGCCGCTCGAGGCCTGATGGAGTGTCACGGAGGGGGGCGTCGTCTGTACCGTCGCCTGTAGCAGACTGATGACGATCGTTCGTCGAGATTTAATAGCCGTAGTTCGGAGGATGCGGCATTGGTTGGTGAAGAACTCCAACCTATATCAATTTCAGAGGAGTTCGGACTCCCAAAGGGAATATGGCTAGAGGGGATCATTCGGGAGGAACGTAGCTAAAGGAGAGATTCGAAAGAAGTTCGGCTTCTGGAGGAGTTCGGTCGAAGGAGAAGTTCGGAAGAAGTTCGGCTCCTGTAGGAGTCCGACTGAAGGAGTCCGGAAGAAGTTTGGCTGCTGTAAGAATCCGACTGAAGGAGTTCGGAAGGAGTTTGGCTCATGTAGGAGTCTAACTGAAGGAGAGATCCGGAAGGAGTTCGGTCCAACTGAAGGAGGGATTCGAAAGGAGTTCGGCTCCTGTAGGCGTCCGACTGAAGGAGGGATCCGGAGGGAGTTCGGCTCCCGTAGAAGTCCGATAGGAGGAATCCAGGAGGGAGTTCGGCTCTCGTAGAAGTCCGATAGGAGGAATCCGGAAGGAGTTTGGCTTTCGTAGAAGTCTGATCGAAGGAGATGTCTGAAAGGAGTCCGGCTCCTGGAGAAGTCTGGCTCGAAGGAGAAGTCTGGGAGGAGTCCGACTCTTGAAAAAGTCCGGCTCCTGGAGAAGTCCGGTCGAAGGAGAAGTTTGGGAGGAGTCCGAAAAAGTCTGGGAGGAGTCCGGATCCTGAGGAAGCCCAGTCGAAGGAGAAGTCTGAGAGGAGTCCGGCTCTTGGAGAAGTCCGGTTCCTAAGGAGTTTAGCAGGAATTCGGTCGTTTAAAGAGTTCGACTGGGGCTCGACCGCTGAAAAGTTTGGCCGGCTGAAGAAGTTTGGTTAAGGTTCGACCGCAGAAGCTCTTCCGTGATTACTGGTTGCATTGGACTAAACATCAGGTTGGACTTCGGCGAGAGCGGAGTTTATCTCCAACAACTACTATCATTAATATGCACTTCTCTACAACCTTGAAGTTGCCCACTATCACCCATAGGCATTCCATGACGTCAATTCCAGCGGTTGATTCTCTGCACTAATTTTGAATTTGACATGTTTGCCCAAGGCCAACATTTTTGCAAGTCTTCCATGTCTACAAGACCTTAACTGAGCTTAATAAAAGGGAAACATACTAATCTAGATGTCAAACAGATTATTCATCGAGGTTTGATAAGAATACCGACCAATGGAATTAATGCAATTATCAGATAGTGTTAAATAAAGTCAATACAAAAGAAATATCTAGATTGCAAAGCCATGTTTTTCACCAATTAAGATAAAACTCCTTTTTTGATATTAATTGACTTTTTTTTTTTAAAGTCAAGATACTGAAATGCAGGCTTCATAATACAGACAATTGATAATTCTGCAATAACATGGTGTTCATGCTTTGCAATTTCTTAAATTTCTGATGATGGATAAAATATTATCTTGGCTAGAGACTGAAAATCATACATAAGGCACCAACTAAGATTTTGAGCAGAAAGATTCAACTGCTTGTTTATTCACAGCATTGCAGAACACTATTTATGTATGTACAACTGTTAAGTTCATACACTATGCTTCTACTCATGTTCCCCTCCATGTTGATTAGTGGTTTTGAGATTTTCAATCATGGAATATTCAATAGGTGGCTTTTTTATGTCATAGTTAGGAGCTATGCTTAATTTTCAATCCATCTATCAATATAGATTACAGAACGTGGTTTTAAGTGCTAGCCCATACTTTTCTCAGTTCAATGTGGGTAAATACAGCTCTGTATCATGCCAAAAGATCCTTTGTTATTTGTTTGTTTGTTTTGACATGGCATTTCCATGCCATAGGCATTTAAGTCAATATTAGAAGGGACAAAGTCCTATTTTAGATATATCCTTAAAAAAATGGAGGTTCTTCTTCAATCCTTAAAATGATGTGAATGCTATCACTTTTTAAAATCATTTTGTAAGAGCAAACTACATGATCTTCTTACAGTCACGTTCAATGCAATTGCATCCACGCTTATAGTATCTACTAAGGGAGAGAGGACCAGTTTGACCATAAGGTACTTTTCATTAATTTTAGTATCTACTAAGGGAGAGAACCACTTTAAATATAAGGTATTTTTCATTAATTTGAGCTTTATTTCTTGTTGTTCTTGTCGCTGTTGCTGCTGCAAGACCTCCATGTTTTATTCTCACATCTTCTGCTATGGATAACCCATCATCCATTTCATTCTATGGTCGGTGTTAAATTGTATTTACTTGTACGAGCATGACATTGGTATTGTACTAATCATGATTCTGGTGATTGCAAGAGAGGACTAGTTTGGCTACAAGGTACTTTTCATTAATTTGAGCTTTATTTGTTGTTATTCTTATTGTTGTTGTTTGGTGGTGGTGGTGGTGGTGGTGCTTTGATATCTAGCAATTTGTTGGATTATCTTAAATTAACGTGAGAAGTTACTTGGCAACACCCATGGTAAGGGCATTATGATACTTAGCATGTGAAATAACACATTAGTGGAGTTGATTTTATTGTGAGTCTGTGGAGTATGCATCTTCATGAAATTTCTGATACTTCAAGTTATCATGTTTGTATTAGATCATGAATCTTTCTTGTATTTATTAGAGATCGTTGAGTGTTTTAAATTTATAATCAGAGTTTAGAGTTTTTAGTTGACTACAAGACCTTTGTCCAAATGCAGGGTTATCCGTAAAAGCCATTTGGCATATTGAACATGGTATTTTTTGATACTTCATGGGTATCTCTCCCACGTGTGGTTATAAAAGTTAGAGGGCTATGCCATACATTAATCTAAAGGCTCGGAAAAAGTCCACAAGTGTCACTAATGGGTACATGTCCAGTTTGATGGTTTTGTATTTCATAGAAAGAATTGGATCATTCTGGATACTTGAAAAATATTCATAGTTATGGGTGAGGTTGGGCATCACACTCATATGGTTGTCATGGTGTATCCAATAATGGATTGAAGTGCCCATTTTCTCATAGTCATCAATGTAGTTGACTTTGCACTAGCACTAGGAGTGTTTCGTATTGAACTATCAATGTTATGAGATCATTTCTTGGAAACTATTTTTGATTTGGAGATGATGATCTCATGTGTACAACATGCATGTAGACCCCTGATCTGAGGGCATGACTACCTACTATGATTTTACTTTAGTAAATTTGTGTTAAAACTATGTATTAATGATGGTACGCTAGATTTGTCCTTGCTAGCTCATTAGTATGGATAAGGATTGTCCAACAAAGAATCTACCTATGGTAGTTTATCCATATATATACATACATAGTTTATCTTGAATATAAGCAGAATATTTTATTCAAAATTACTTTTGTGTGTGCATTGGTTTTCAGTTGCGTTTGACATGTGATCCAAGGTTCTGAGGGACAAGAATTTGACTGGCTGTAGGTTTGTTATTTGCCATTATGTTCCTAAGAATTGATCGAGGATAAAGCAAGGTGGAGGGACTGCATTACAAGAGGGCTACATTTCTATCCATGCTATCTATATAGTGATTAGCAGGATTATATATCGAGATTGGTCTACGTCGCATTAATGTAATTGTGGCACATCCATCAAGTAAGATGGGATATCGTTGATTAAATCCAAGTTGAACTTTGGGGTTCCATCCTTTTCCATCATCCTTGGTCTTTTCCTAAATATCTCTCAAGTCCTCAACCAACTCAAGTTCAATTAGATTGAGCAAATAAATCAGATCCTCAGCAGTGATCTAGCAAGATCTAAAAGGGCTAGGGGCTTGACCTAACCCTGGATTAGGGTTTCCTATGTAATCAACTCCTAGGGTTAGAGGGAACACTTGTCGTGATGGCCTATATGTTTTGCTAGATCAGGGTTTTCTATATTGTTTTCCCCTCCTATTATAAGCGAGTAGGTGTAGGGTTTGGCAGGTGTGTGGTTTCTTTTACCATGTAAAAAGATCTCAAGTGAGAAAATTGTAGTGTTGCACAAAAGAGAGATAAAGAGGAGGAAGAAAGAGATGTGGAGGAGACTTTTGAGTAGCTCTTGGTGGTACTATTAAGTGTGAATACTTGATGTGGTGTCAGGAGAAGTTTTCATCCATCTTCCTGCAACTTCTATGATTCTCTCAGGTCTTCTATGCAAGGATAAATCTACTTGCTATTCATATAATCTATGTTTTTCATGATTTTTTATTGAAAAAGAGTGATATGATCTTTATCTTCCACTACATCATGATGTTGGACTATGTTGGTGTATTTCAAAGTGGTATTGGAGTTAGGGTTTGCTCTAGCTGAGGTCTAACTTTGACATTAGATCTTTGCTTTGTGTTAAATATGCAGATTGATGGGTGTTTTTTTTGACTATATTTTATGTAAATCTTATGGGATGGGATTGGTTCTTTTTTTCTTTTCATTTCCATGGGACAAGATGATAATTGAAACAGATGCTTGCATAATTGTTTTGATTAGATTTGATTTACAACATATTTCAATTTATGATGTATAGTGCAGCACTATATCATCCATCATGTGGTAGATTTGTGGTATAGATTACAGATTACATGGGATGTGTTATGGTGGTGATGTAAATGCCTCGAATCGATCATGGTGATGTTACGAATATCTCGGATTAGTGCACTATTATGAACGTCTCAAACCCCTGAGCTATCTATATGGTCGTCGATTCAAATGCTGAGCTGAAATATATAGATTTGAGCTATTCATGTCCAGTCTAACCAGCAGCCCGTTCAGCACGTCAACTTTCTCAGTTATTTTAGCCATCCAGATTCTTGGGACGTATAGCAATCATCCACCGAGTGGATAAGCTCGGAAGCAATTAACTTTTCTGATCTCGAGAGCAGATAAAAGCTAGAATATCTTGTCTACAATAGCATGTCTAATGGCCCAACAATCCTAGAACTGCACGTTCCTATAGTTGTTCGACCACTTTCTTTATAAATAGCCAAAGCCTAGAGGATCCAAATAAGTAATCCATCTTAGTGAATCACAAGCTACTTTTGCTGTTCTCTGATTCTTGATTTGAGTATAAGAAGGTACTCGCAAGAGCGAAAATCTTCGATCTAGACTTTATTTTGTAGGTCACTCCAGCTCACCTTTCAAAGCTTGGTTGCTCACTTTCTGACCTCAGCAGAATCCAGTAGCAATAGATAAAGGAAGGGCTTGAACCTTTGGTTCATTTGTAAGAAGCTGCTAAGCAGTGATTCCCACAAGATGGCCTCATGCAGAACTTCATCCCGATGAACTAACGCCTCCACCTCTCGACTGGTATAGGATTAGGTGAACAATTATGTTCCTACACCGACTGAGGAAGTCCCTACACCTGTACAGCCTACGATCATAACCGTAGAATAATTTAACCTGCTCTTCCACTAGGTTTAGCAGCTCACGATGGTGGTTCAAGCAATCCAAGCCCCGTCGATGCCTCCACCAGCAAACTTGACACCACCGGTGGCCTCTACACCTCCATCGGTGAACTCTGCACTGCTGGTGGTGCTTGTGCCACTACAACAGCAGTAGTCGCTGCAACCCCGAAGTCTAGGGAGGCACTAGACCTCCTAGAGCCGTCCTAGGACACCAGAACCAAAAAGGTGGCAGATATTAAGTCTTCGATCAGAGGATGATTACACTCCCGATTCACATTCTCTTCAGCGCTCAGAGGTGTATATTGCTCGAGAAGCTCAACTCGAGCGAAGACTTCAGGAGATGGATCATCGGATTCAGAAGATCTGCTACAATCCATCAACATCGCTTGATGGGTTTGATGCCGAGCCATCCTTCGTGGTGAGCATAATGTAGGAACCTATCCTATAGCATTTCAAGGTTCCTTAGGTAAAAAGTTATGATGGGATGACTAATCCCATCAACCATATTAACAGCTTCAGAGCTGTTATGCTTTTCCAAAAAGCTAGCGATGCTATCCCGTGTCGAGTATTCTCCTCCACTCTAAAGGAAGCGGCTCGGCACTGGTACTCTAGTTTGAATGTGGCTTTGATCCATTCCTTCAGACAGTTGAGCCAATCCTTCGCCATTCATTTCATCACTAGTCGCCAGCTGCTGAAGTGGTCAGATTACCTTCATACTATCAAACAAAGGGAGGGTGAAACCATTCGAGCATATGTGGCCCATTGTAATGAGGCCATGCTTGAAGTTCGCAACCTAGATCATTCGGTCACTATGTCCATGATGATAGGTGAACTGCTAAAGGGCGACCTTAAAAAGTTGCTGACGAAGATTTATCCTCAGGATTTTTTGGATTTGCTTGTTCGAGTGGAGAAATAAGCCCGTATTGAAGACTCTTTTGCGGAGGACGAGGCCCCTGCAAATTTTGCAGTGGGGAAAAAGAGGCTAAGTAGAGGGCGCTCACCTAGGTGGAGGGAAGAAATCCATTGACGCTCGAGGTCCCCACAAAGAAGATAGGGGAATGATTCTCCTCAGAGGTGGTTCAATGACTACATGCCTCTGAACACCTCTAGGAGGGAGATATTGATGGAGGTGCGAGCCGAGTTGCCTCAGCCATCGAAGATGCATATAAAGCTAGAATATCACGATCCAACTAAGTACTGTTTCTACCATCGTGACCACGGTCATGATACTGAAGAATGCCACCAGTTCAGGAACAAGATCGAGAGGTTCATTAGGAAGGGGAGGTTAGATCGCTTTATTTTGAGGGGAGCGCCTTCGCGTCGACCTCCAAGAGCTCAGCAACCATCCTCCTTGCCACAGCAACCATTCTCTTTACCTCAGCTGCACCTAGCGCAGACACAATCGGAGAGACAAGAAGTGGAGGAACAAGTGGTGGCAGAAGATCGATCCATGAGAGGAGAAATCTATATGATAACTGGGGGGTTGTCCGGATTGATGGAAGTTCTGGAGGTGAAGAGGCCAAGGCTCGAAGATGGGCTTGAAGATAATATTATCTTCACCGAGCGGGATGCAGAAGGTGTACAAGTCCCGCATAATGATGCGGTAGTTATAACTACAAATATTATAAATTTTGATGTACACCATGTGTTTATTGATAATGGAAGCTCAGTTGATGTTTTTTACTTCTCTGTCTTCTCCCAAATGAGATTTACTTCAGATCAGTTAAGTAGGTTTGATGCCCTAATTCAGGATTTCTCTAGAAGCTCAGTGATTTTGGAGGGGATGATCAGGCTGCCTATCAAAGTAGGTACCCTACCTCAGCGAACGATAATCCAAGTTGATTTTCTGATGGTGAAGTTTCCTTCAGCCTATAATACAATCCTTGGCCCTTCGAGTTTGTAGACTTTGAAGGCCGTCGTGTGAAACTATCATCTGATGGTAAAATTTCCAACAAAGAATGGAGTGGGGCAAATTCGAGATGATCAGGCTATTATGGCTCGATAATGCTTTGCTATCAGACTTCAAATAGAAGCCCAGCTCAAACTTCCAATAGGGTTGGATGCCTGGGATGATCTAGCCGAGGAGCATGTCCAGTCATTTGAAGACCTTCTAGAGATCTATTAAGGAAGGAGAATCCTCATCAGACGGTGAAGATCGGCATGTGCCTGAATAAAGTAACAAAAGATCGGCTAACCATTTTTTTATGAAAAAATATGGATCTTTTTACTTGATCCGCTATGGACATGCTTGGCATAGATTCGACAGTAATGTCTCACTATTTGAAGGTGGATCCGATCTATCGTCTGATGAAGCAAAAGAAGCGGAGTTCACTCCAAAGCATCAGAAAGCCATAGTTGAGTAGGTGGACAAGCTAGTTAAGATCGATTTCATCAGAGAAGTGATGTACTCAGATTGGCTAATGAATATTGTGCCGGTGAAAAAAGCAAATGAGAAGTGGCGCATGTGCATTGACTTCATCGATCTGAATAAAGCCTATTCTAAAGATAGCTATCCATTATTTTGGATCAAATAGTTGGTGTATGCAATTTCTAGGCATGAGCTTCTTATCTTTTTGGATGCCTTTTTTGGTAATCAAATTTGGATGGCATCCGAAGATGAGGAGAAAAGAGCCTTTACTATTGATTGTGGGCTTTTTTAGTACAGGATGATCCCCTTTGGCCTAAAAAATGTAGAGCTATCTATTAAAGATTGGTGAACAAGATCTTCAAAGATCAAATTGGCCGCAACATAAAGGTGTATGTAGATAATATGCTAGTCAAGAGCTGAGTCATTTTGAATCATATTGCTGACCTTCAAAAGACCTTCAATACCCTTCGTTGATTTCAAATAAGGCTGAATCCGATGAAGTAGGCATTTGGGGTTACTTTTGGCAAATTCTTGAGATTTATAGTCTCGCGAAGAGGCATCAAGACAAATTTAGAGAAGATTAAAGCAATCCTTGAAATGACACCACTATGGACCGTTAAAGAAGTCCAACGTCTTACCGAGTAGGTCATTTCACTCAATTGTTTTGTTTCCAGGTCAGCCAAGAAGTGCTTATCTTTCTTTTAGATCCTCAAGCAGCCAAAAGACTTTTAGTGGATCACTAAATGCCAAAAGGCATTAGAGGAGTTGAAGCTGTATCTTAGCTCTGCACCATTGCTGACGAAGCCTTAGCCTGGTGAAGAGCTACTCATGTATCTCACTATGTCTGTAGTGGTGATTAGTTTAGTCTTAGTATGAGAAGAAGGATGGATCCAGAAGTCGATATATTATACAAGTAAAATTCTTCATGATGCAGAGATGAGATACTCTAAACTAGAGAAGCTAATATTTGCCCTGGTCGTCACGACGAGGAAACTTTAGTCCTATTTTTAAGCTCACTCCATTGTGTCACTTGTTGATCAGCCGATCAAGGCCATTCTCCACCGCCCAGATACCTTAGGGCAAATTGCAAAGTTGGCTCTTCAGCTCTCTGAGTTCAATGTAAAGTTCCACCAGAAGCCTTCCATCAAAGTCCAAGTATTGGTGGATTTTGTTCTTGAATGCACTCGGACAAAGAGTGTTCAAAAGATGGAGAGAGCTCAAGAAATGAAGAGGCAAGTATGGGATCCAATCCTGAGGAGTTGTGGACCTTGCATATTGATGGCTCGTCGAATTCATCAAGATTAGTTGGTGGTTGTGCAAGTCGAGGTGAATATGAATTTCGAGAGAAAAATATGAAAAGGTACCTCCAAAAAGTAAAGAATTTAACCTTATTTTTTTTGAGTTTTGATGTTCAATAGATCCTTAGAGCGAAAAATGCTAGGATGGATGCACTGTCAAAGTTAGCAGCCTCCATACCAGCCGACCTATAGAAAGGGACCTTTATTGAAGTATTAAAGGCTTCAAGCCTCGAGGAACCTCTCGTTGTCCAACAAGTTGATGAGGAGCCCAACTGGTTCGATCCTCTACTGAAGTATTTAAGAATAGGAGAGCAACCATCTAATCGCAAGGAAGCTAGGAAGATAAGGAATCAGGTTGCATGCTATGCTCTGTATGATGATAAATTGTACAGGCGATCATTCTCCTTACCTCTTCTGAAGTATTTGCGCTCGTTCGAGGCTTTGCAAAGTGTAGTGCAGAATATGGATCCAGACAATACGACAAGAAGCCAAATATAAAAATAAGCAAGGGATATATATGGTAATAATATATAAAAAAAAGGATGGATGTGGGTTTTAGCATTAATTGCAATTAATGAAGGGGCCATGGGTGGATTTAAAATATTCAAAGTGGAAGGGAGCTGGTGCTTTAATGTGGGGTGGATGCTAGCACTAATGTAAAAGCAAGTGAAGGGACCCATGAAGGGAGTGAGCGTGCAGCCTTTGCGTGAAGTTGGAAGCTAAGTTGGGTGTGTCATGGCTATGGTGCGGCACATGGATCGAGCTACAAAGGGGTGTACGTGATTATGCCGTGTGCGAGCGCGGGCTTATGCAGAAAGGCAACATGTTGGCAAGCGCAAAGGCTTCGTATGCGGATGAGGATTTGTGGAATGGAATGGAGCGAAGCGAGTGGGCTGTTGGGATGAGAATGCTGTTGGGGATATGAAGCTAACATGATTTGAACGCGTGTCATACAGTCTTTAAAAGGAAGGCCGTAGAAAATGGAAAAAAGATATTTCTCAATACCATTTAGAAGGCTATCAATTCTTCTTCCATGCTTCCACCATCCTTCTCCATGCCTCCCCTAAGCTAGCCATCCAAACATCCAAAAGCCTCCACCATCATTCTCCATGCCAAAATCCCTTTCTCCCTGGCGCCATCATCCCTCCTACTGTTGTTAGCCATCTTCCAGTTGCTACCTAGGAGTCTCCTCAACCCTAGGATGTCAGCAAGTAGAAAGTCCATGGTCGGCTAAGCTTTTCTATCTCAAGAAATCCTTGAAGTGCTTGTAACAAGTAGTGGTGTTCTAGATTTATCTTTTGTACCTCTTCTTTCTATGAAATAAAAGATTTGCTTTCAATTCTTTATTTTATGTATCTCTTATATGAAATCATATTTAGAATAGTCTATACTCTTGGGATGAGCTGTGATTTACGAATATAGTTCATACTCTTAGGATAAATTACTTTTAAATATGATTTCTTATCTTGTATGCATCTCATCTTGACTAACCTATACTTCAGACGGATGGATCATGATCCAATGAGTATGGACCGTGCTCTCACCAGATAGGTTATATCTTGATAGATGGCATATAGATTCATTGTATAGTACGAGTGTATTAACTACTTGCTAGGTAACTAGGCAAAATCCTGAGATATCTTTCTACTTCTTGATTTATTTTTCTATTAGCATTTGACTTACTTTGCTTTTGTTAGCATTATCTTGGTCAATCAATCAATTTTAATTCTTCTTTAATTCTAATACTCGATTGTAACTCAGCCCACGATATTGACTTTAATATAGATAGTGTGAGTCGAGTCCGTATCTATGAGGACTTTAGGATCGTGGGCTAACAAAAGCAAAATAAATCGAATGCTAATAGAAAAGTAGATCAAGAATTAGAAAGATATTTTGGGATTTCGCCTAGTTACTTGGCAAGCAGTTAATATACTTTTACTATATAATGAATCTATATGCCACCTATCAAGATATAACCTATCTGGTGAGAGCACAGTTTGTACCCATTGGATCATAATCCATCCTTTTGAAGTATAGGCTAGTCAAGATGAGATGCATATAAGATAAGAAGGAATCGTATTTAAAAGTAATTTATCCCAAGAGTATGAACCATATCTGTAGATTACGGCTCGTCCTAAGAGTATAGATTATTCTGAATATGATTTTAGATAAGAGACATATAAAATAGAGAATTGAAAGCAAATCTTTTATTTCATAGAAAGAAGAGGTACAAAAGATAAACCAAGAACACCACTGCTCGTTACAAGCACTTCAGGAATTTTCTAAGATAGGAAAGCTTAGCTGGCCATGGACTTTCTACTTGCTCCTGGGGCTGAGAAGACTCCTAGGTAGCAACTAGAAGATGGCTGACAGAAGCAGGAGGGATGATGGCATCAGGGAGAAAGGGGTTTTGGTGTGGACAAGGATGGTGGAGGCTTTTGGATGGATGGCTAGCTTAGGGGAGGTATGGAGAAGGATGGTAGAAGTATAGAAGAAGAATTGACAGTCTTCTAGGTGGTATTGAGAAAGATATCTTTTTTTATTTTCTACGGCCTTTCTTTTAAAGACTGTATAATACGTGTTTAGATTGTATTCGCTTCGCATCCCCAATAGTCTTCTCATCCCAACAGCTCGCTTGCTTCGCTCTAATCCATTTCGCAAATCCTTGTCCATGTACGAAGCCTTCGCACCTGCCAACATCCCTTCGCCTTTCTGTGTAAGCCCGTGCTCACATTGCGTAATCACATGCACTCCATAGGTCGATC
Source organism: Cocos nucifera (assembly GCA_006176705.1). Lineage (NCBI taxonomy): Eukaryota > Viridiplantae > Streptophyta > Magnoliopsida > Arecales > Arecaceae > Cocos > Cocos nucifera. Next base: position 38,379 of record QRFJ01007006.1, read on the forward strand.
CGTGCACCAGCCTTTCTATGTAAGCTTGTGCTCACATTGCGTAATCACATGCACTCCTTCATAGGTCGATCCGTGCGCCACACCATAGCTATTATGGCGCACCCAACTTAGCTTCTAACTTCATACAAAGACTGCATGCTCACTCCCTTCGTGGGTCCCTTCTTCACTTGCTTTTATGTTAGTGCTAACATCTATCCCACGTTAAAACACCAGCTCCCTTCTCTTTCAATATTTTAAATCCACCTATGTTCCCTTCATTAATTGCAATTAATGCTAAAACCCACATCCATCCTTTCTTTTTTGTATTATTACCATGTATATCCCTTGCTTATTTTTATATTTTGCTTCTTGCTGCATTGTATGGATCCATGTTCTACACTACACTCTACACCACACAATCAGCAACGTGTCATGGTTTAGGCCTTTGATTTGAGCTTGGACTAGGTGATTTGCTGGTTGATATTTCTCTATACATAACAATACCTGAAAAAGATAATAAAAAGTATCAAATTCTAACTAATATAAATTGAATAATCAAAATTTAATACTTCTAATATCTTATTTTATGTATTGATCACACCTTTTAACTTGAATTTTGCTCGTCTTCGAGTAAAATAGATAAATCAGAAATGTATACAAACTTGTCCTTGAATTAAAAGTTATCCTAGGTAATTCTAAAAGTCAATTGATATCTGGCTAGATCATCAAAGGGATACTTCATCTGATTGTCAATTCTATCCATCTAGTGGTTAAGTGAAGTCCATAGAAATTTCTAGAGTTTTTCTTTCATCAACTTTTCACTTCACTCTTTAAGTTCTCTAACTTGCTATGGACTTAGTGTAGTATCTTCTTGCAGTTTAGTCCTCTTATTCTCTTTCTTTTTTTTTCTTTTTTTTAGATATAATTTATGTGTATAATCAATGCAATGTCCTAACTCTTTAAGCTTTCTAGTTGACCCTTATAACGAGCTTTAAGCTAATGATTTTCAAACTAGTTGGCTTTAGGGCATTAAGTATAGAACATTCCTCAGACTTACTGATTCGAGTCAAAAAGGCTACGAGTTAAGACTGACTCTACAAGAAATTTCTTCACATTCTCATCTTTTGATGCAAATCATAGTGCTTACTTAGGTGAAGGGGCTTGGTTACTCAATGAAAGATGTTAAAAATCTATTTTATTAATCTAAATAGACTTTAAGATGGATTTTATGTATATTTTAATTTTTTCACTTATATCCTCATAAAGTAGATTCTTTATTAAGATCATTGGGTAGAAGGTTTTTGAATCACTTCAAAATTTATTCTAATCTAAACCTTTCCATTTATTAGGCTTTTTTAATAATTTATTCCTCAATATCTCTTAAATTATCGAAACTGTTAATCATTTATCAATTACAGTGCCCAATTGACTTCAAATCGAGATAAGATTTAATACACAAAATTGATTATGGTTATACTTGAGGACTTGATTATTCTCCCCCCTTCCTCCCAACTATATTTTTATTATCCCCAATGAAAGAAGAGAATAACAAAGAAAAATAAAATAGAGAAAAAAATTGCAAGGAAGGATACCATCTTGATTCAATGTGCTCGTTCATTGTTGGGTGAGAGGTTATTCCTTTATGGGCATGAATTTTTTGTGACTCCATCTGGGCCTTAGATGGGATGCTCCTCCCAACTTGGTGATTGTCCTTCTCGAGTTTTTCTAAGAAAAGAAAAAAAGATAATTAAAAGAAATGCATAAATTGGGTTGCCTTATAGGAGCGCTAAGTTTAAAGTCTTCAGTTAGACTGAACCGAGTATCATGACAATACTGGATTCACTAGATCAACATTCAATTAATTTTTCATCGCTAATTCCATCTATGTAAGGTTTCCATTGCTGGCCATTCATTTTAAAGATATTTTCCTGTTTAGAATCTTTGAGTTTTACAGCTCCATAAGAAAATACTTGAGTCATAATGAAGGGTTAGTCCCAGCATGAATGAAGTTTACCAAAAAAGGCACCATCTAGAATTGAAGAGCCACACTTTATTGAGTTCGAATGTTTTTCGTGCAATGAATTTATCAAGGTATGCTTTAGTTTGAGCTTTATAAATTCTAGTACTTTCATATGCTTCGTTGCATAGCTTTTCTAGCTCATTTAATTAGAGTCTCTTATTAGAACCTACATTTTTCATATTAAAATTAAATTTTTGTATGGCCTAAAATGTACGGTGTTCCAATTCGATCGATAGATGACAAGCTTTTTTGAATACAAGTCAGTAAGGAGACGTTCCTATGGATGTTTTAAAAGTAGTGCATCATCTAATCGTACAGACTAATCCTTTCTATTGGGCTTGATTGTTTTCTCTAAAATATTGATCTTTCTATTAGAGATCTCTACTTAGCCACTTGTTTGGGGGTGATAAGGTGTGGCAATTTTGTAGGTTATCCTATATTTTTTCATTAAATTTTCGAAGTGCTTATTTATGAAGGGTGTTCCTCCATCACTTATGATGGCTCTTGGGCATCCAAATCGGCTAAAGATGTTATGCTGAATGAATTTAATCATGACTTTATGATCATTGGTTCGGGTTGCTATGGCCTCTACCCATTTTGAGACATAGTCCATTGTGACTAATATGTACTCATTTTCGAACGAAGAAGGAAAGAGTTCCATAATGTCGATTCCTTAGACATCAAAGATTTCTATGACTAGAATAGAGGATAGGAGCATCATATTTTTTCTTGGAATGTTTCCTGTTTGTTGACATTAGAGGCGGCCAAATTCATGTGTATCTTTGAATAATGTTGGCCAATAAAACCTACTCTACAATATTTTTGCTGCAGTTTTTCTTTCACTAAAGTGTCTTCCACATGCTAGCGAGTGGCAGAAGTTAAGAATATTCTGGACTTCACACTTGGGGACACAATGACGGATCGCTTGATCTAGGAAATATTTGAACAACTCTAGTTCTTCCCAGAAATAATACTTTACTTGAGAGAAAAATCTATTTTTCTCTTGTTGGGTCTAGTGAGATGGGATTTGTCTCACTGCCAAGTAATTGACTATATGAGCGAATCAAAGAAGATCAGTGGAAGAAATTGAAAAGAGTTGTTCGTTTGAAAAAATATCTATTATCGTTTTTTATCATGTTCTATCAGAATCCTAGAAGAAATATGATCTGCTACCAAATTTTTGGAATCTTTTTTATCTAAAATTTCTAAATCAAATTCTTATAATAGAAGGATCCATCTAATCAGCTTGGGTTTTGTATCTTTTTCAGATAGTAGATGTTTCAGCGCTGCATGATCGGAGTAAACTATGATCTTGGAGTCCAAAAGGTATGATCTAAATTTATCTAAAGCAAATACAACTACGAGCAATTCTTTTTCGACCGTGATGTAATTCAAACGAGCATTTGAAAAAGTTTTGCTTGCATAATAGATTACATGTGGTTCCCGATTAAACTTTTACCCAAGGATTGCCTTTACAGCATAATTACAAGCATCATACATAATCTCGAATGGTAGGATCCAATCCGGAGGTTTTATGATTGGTGCAGTGGTTAAGACAGTTTTGAGTGTATTGTAAGTAGCTGGGCAATTTTCATTAAAATTGAAAGAATTTTTCTTAGCAAGCAGGTTGCACAAGGATCATGAGATTTTGCTAAAATCTTTAATGAAGCATCTATAGAAACTTGCATGGCCTAGAAAAGATCGTACTTGTTTAATCGAGTTTCGGAGAGGCAATTTCGAGATTACTTCAACCTTTGCTTTATCTATTTCAATCTCCCATTTGGATACAATATGTCCGAGCACGATTTCCCTACGAACCATAAAATGGCTCTTCTTCCAACTTAAAATCAGATTTGTCTCCACACATCGTTGAAGAACCTTGGTTAGGCTCTGAAGACAGTCATCAAAAGTTGGACCGAACACCAAAAAAATTGTGCATGAAGACCTCTAAGAATTTGTGGATCATATCAGAAAAGATGGCCAAAATGCATCGTTGGAAGGTGGCTGGTGCATTATAGAGATCGAATGGTATACATCTGAATGCGAATGTTCCATATGGGCACATGATGATGATCTTTTCTTGATTTGCAGGGAATACTGGGATCTGGTTATATCCTAAATATCCATTCAGAAAATAAAAGAAACTGTCCTGCTAGCCATTCTAAGATTTGGTTAATAAAAGATAAAAAAAAATGATCTTTCCTAGTAATGGCATTCAACTTTCGATAGTTCATACATACTCGCCAATCAGTTATTGTATGAGTAGAAATTAATTGACCCCGTCGTTCTCTATTATGGTAATACCTGACTTCTTAGGTACTACCTAGGTTGGACTAATCCATTAGCTATCCAAAAATAGGTAGATAATACCAGCATCTAGTCATTTTATCACTTCCTTTTTCACTACTTTCCATATATTTGGATTCAATTTTCATTTTATGTCCCTATGTGGTTTGGCCTCAGCCTCACAGTGAATATGATGCATGCAAATAAAAGAATTTATGTCCTTCAAATCAGCAATCGTCCATCCTATAGCCTCTTTGTGCTATTTGAGCATCTCTACAAGTTGGACTTTTTGGCCAGCGGTTAGGTCAGATGCAATGATTACTGGGAGGATATCACTGGGTTCGAGAAATAAATATTTTAGCATGATAGGAAGAGGATTTAGCTCAAGAATAGATGGTGCTTCTAAAGATGGTACTAATGGGCTTGATTGAGTTGATAATTATTCATACTTTACAGTCCAAGGGGGAGTGGTACTAAAATTAGATGGTTCTAGTAAAGCGAGTATTTCTTCAATGTATCCATCGATATCAAAATTATCTACTCCGAAATATATTAGGCATGCCTGTAAAGCATCTAAGTTGAGCAAGACAAGGGCTTTATCTTCTATAACTTTCTCTAGCATGTTGATCTCTTTATGGTTGTATATAGATGGTCCCTAAGATGCGTTGAAAATATTCAACCTCAGCTTTTTGTTCCCAAAAGATATATCCATAACTTCGATCCTATAATTTATACAAGTATTAGTGGTTGCTAAGAAAGGTTTACCTAGGATGATTGGTATTTGGCTAAGGTTGTTACTAGATTCTATACCTAGCATAAAAAAGTCAACAAGAAAGTAGAATTCATCTACTTTCACCCACACATCTTCCAGCATTCCATGGGATGCTTTAATGGATTAGTCTGCTAGTTATAAGGTCACCATCATAGGTTTTAACTCTCCAAATCCAAATAACTCATATACAGAGCTTAGGAGAAAGCTGATACTTGCACCCAAATCTAATAATGCCTTCTCAATCATGAGGTCTCCTATGACATAAGATATAATTGGGATACCTGGATCCTTAAGTTTGGATGGGGCAATTTGCTGAAAAGCTAAGCTGGCCTGCTCAGTTAGGTGGACTTTCTTTGGTATCTGTGCCTTAGATTTTTATTTCTATGTGCACATATCCTTTAGAAATTTAGGATAGGTCGGGACTTGCTTAATGGAATCAAGAAGGGGTAAATTTATTTGGACCTGTTTAAACAGTTTCATCATTTTATTCATTTTTATACCCTTCTTGTCAAGGGCAGAGGAGATTCTAAAGCATTGGAGAATGGAGCCTTAGGTGCAGCTGCTACATTAATAGGTTCTTCCTTCTCTTTAAGTTTCTTTTTTTTTGGTGTGCCTGACATTGGTTGCTCTAGTTGTTGGGTTACTTGAGGTTGATTTAAGATCTTTAAGTTTCTTTTTTTCTTATGTGGCTGGCATTGGTTGCTCTAGTTGTTGGATTACTTTAGATTGATTTAAGATTTTGCTACTTCAAAAGGTTATAATTGATTTGACATGTTTGAAAAAAATTTCGAGACCAATGGAGCTCTCAACCATATACTGCTCTTTTAGGTTGCTAATAGGTTGACTGGGTAATTTGTTTTTCTCTCTTCTATGAAAGCTATTCCTAGCTGATCTATTTGGTTCTCTAGCTTTGCTATTGATTGCGTACGAGAATGAAGGAGTTGGGTATTTATTCTAGTCCTTTAAGTGCTTGCAATACCTTTTCTTCAAAATCCGAGCTATGAATGCTTGGAATGGGTTGAGGAGGGTTCTGGTATTGTAGCTAGGGTGGATGCCTACAAGTCGCATCTAAGTAACCTGATCTTTGTTGCACCAGGGGAATCATTTGTTGTGGTTTCTATGAGAAATTTGGATAGTTCCTCCATCTTGGGTTGCACATATTAGAATAGGGGTTGTTCATGCTAGAATAGAGATTGTTCCCTGGTCTATGAATAGTTTGGGCTTGATGGACTTGCTCTTATATATATTCAGAAAATTATGCTGGACACTCACTCACAGAGTGAGTGGGGTTCGAACATAATGCACATATATCTTACATCTGACTGGACGGCGAAGTGGAATGTCCTACACTTAATAATCAATCTAACTTATGAGATAATTCATCTATTTTATGATGGATATCTATGGCATTTCCTACTTCATAGGTTCTACCCCTCTTTGACTTTAAAATGGGTATATCTCTAATAGAGGCAGATATATGATGTAATAAATTTTTACTTAAAATTTTAAATAGTTACTATGCCTCATTCTCACTTTGAGTATGAATGTCCCATTGCATGATGTATCGACCATTTGTCGATGCCTTTCAGATAGCCCATCGTAAAAACATTGGACTAATTGCTATTTGGGTACAACATGGTGAGGATATTTTCTAATAAGATCCTTTAACCTCTCTCATATTTCATAGAATATTTCTCCATCTAATTGGAAAAAGCTAGTTATGGCTTTTCTTATTTGATTAGTTTTTTTTATGAAAAATTATTTTTTGAGAAACTCCCCTTGGAGAAGTTGTGAAACTTGATAGTTGAGCATACTTCAAAAAATTCGTCAAGATGTTTATAAGGGTCCTTGTTATTAAATCCATAAAATGAGGGTAATATTTGGATTATACTGGACTTAATTTCATATTGGGCGGTCTCTATAGGGGGCATTTGAATACAAGAACAGTAAGTATATGTGGAAGGAGTAAAGTACTCCTTCAACTGCCTAGGTGGATCATTCTTCTAATTTTGGTCCATGTTTCTATGTCTGTTGGCTTTAAAGGTTCTTTTTATTTCTGGACCAAAAAGTTGGATATCTGGTCGTAACGATTTATGACCAAGTATACACCCTACAATTATACCTTAGAACAAATCCAAAAAATTTTAGTTTATATATATATATATATATATATATATATATATATATATATAATAAGAGAAGAGTGAAAGAAATCTAAAGAGAAGAATCTAAGAATCCTAAATCTATGAGAAGGAGGAAATTAGTTAATGTTTTGGTGTTAATTGCAATCAAATTAAACAAGCATGGACTTTCTGTCTTAGGGTTAATCTAGATCTAAACAGCTTCTAACTTCTAAGGCCGTCTTGGAGTACTCCAAGCCCAAGACTGACTAATTAACTTGACCAAATAAGTATAAGATCGGTGGAAGATTTTTCATACTTTCGTAATGTTTCTTAATTAGAGAACTATCTTTCTTCGGGATCAAGGTTCCTGAACCACTTGTTTTAGACATTGAACAATTAACCAATCTAAACCTGATCCAACTCTAGGACTTTCTTATCCTATTGAGCTTGAAATTTCTAAGACTGATGTTTAATTGATTTTAAAATTAAGGCTTGGATTAATGCAAAATGAAGGATATGGTTTTTGGGCTAAGGAAGAATGATCAAATTTCTATCTTATTTGATTAATGGGTTAATTATGAAGATGAGTTGCAACAAATCAAGATGTCTAAGCTTCGTGATTAGCACACAATCAAGATTAAATTAAATTAATTTATTTTTTTAAATTTTATAGTTAGGTCTCTAATTTTTTAAATGGCTTATAAGATGTCAATGTGGGGATTTTTTTTTTTTTGATTTTGCAAGAATGTAAGTTTGACTAAGTAAATTAGATAAGTCAGAAAGTACTAAAAATAGACTAAGAATAAAAGATAGAAAGCAAATAAAGCATGCATGCATATATATATATATATATATAAACTCGAAGCAATTGTACCAATGATCTCAGGCAATGGCGTCAAAATTTGATCGCTATTGTAAGTGGTCAAAAAATAAATTACCGACTTTAACTATATAGCTAGTGTGAGTTAGGTTCGTATCCATAAGGATCGTGAGTTAAGTTATGTTTGAGTATTAGAATTTTAAAAAAATTAAAATTAATTGATCGACTAAAATAATGCTAATAAAAGTAAAGTAAATCGAATGCTAACAAAAAAAGTAGATCAAGAACTAGAGAGATATCTAGAGATTTTGCCTGGTTATCTGACAAGCAGATGTAATGAATCTATATGTCATCTATCAAGATATAGCCTATCTGGTGAGAGTATGGCCCGTACCTATTGGATCACGACCTATCCTTCTGGAGTATAGGCTAGTCAAGATAAGATGCATACAAGATAAGAAGGAATCATATTTAAAAGTAATTTATCCCAAGAGTATGTGCTCGCATATTCTTGGGGTAAATTACTTTTAAATACGATTCCTTCTTTAGCTTGTATGCATCTCATCTTGACCAGCCTATACTCCAGAAGGACGGGTCATGATCCAACAGGCACATACTCTTTATGTAAATTACTTTTAAATACGATTCCTTTTTAACTTGTATGCATCTCATCTTGACTAGCCTATACTCCAGAAGTATAGGTCATGATCCAATGGGTATGGGCCATACTCTCACCAGATAAGTTATATCTTGATAGTTGGCATATAGATTCATTGCATAGTAGGAGGGTATTAACTGCTTGCCAGGTAAGTAGGCAAATTTTTGAGATATCTCTCTAGTTCTTGATCTACATACTCTTGGGATAAATTATTTTTAAATATGATTTCTTCTTTTCTTGTACGCATCTCATCTTGACTAGCCTATACTTCAGAAGGACGGGTTGTGATCCTACGAGTATGGGTCGTGCTCTCACCAGATAGGTTATCTTGATAGGTGACATATAGATTCATTGCATAGTAGGAGGGTATTAACAGCTTGCCAGGTAACCAGGAAAAATCTTGAGATATCTCTTTAGTTCTTGATCGACTTTTCTATTAGCATTCGATTTACTTTGCTTTTGTTGGCATTATTTCAGCCAATCAATCAATTTTAATTCTTCTTTAATTCTAATATTCGAACATAACTCAGCCCACGATCCTTATGGATACGAACCTAACTCACCATATAGTTAAAGTCAGTAATTTATTTTTGACCGCTTACGATAGTGATCAAATTTTGGCTTCTTGCTGCATTGTATGGATCCATGCTTTGTAATGCACTCTACACCACATGATCACCAACTTGCCATGATTTAGGCCTTTGATTTGAGCTTGGACTAGGTGATTTGCTGGTTGATATTTCTCTGTATATAACAATACCTGAAAAAGATAATAAGAAGCATCAAATTTTAACTACTATAAATTAAATAACCAAAATATAATACTTCTAATAACCTATTCATGTATTGATTAAGACTGAATATGCGCTACGGCAGGTTTACGAAGGAATCTACGGAAGCCACTTGGAGAGTATATCCCTTTCCTATAAGATCTTTAGTCAGTGCTATTATTGGCCTACTATGTAAAAAGATGTAGTTAATTTTATCAGAAAATGCGATCGATGCCAGAGAAATTCTAATATTCAATATTAGCCAGCCGCACTCCTGACTCTTATTAGCACCCCTGGCTATTTGTTTAGTGGAGGTTAGACATTCTTGGCTCTTTTCCTCAAGCCTCAAGTTAGTGCAAGTTTCTCTTGGTAGCCATTGATTATTCCACAAAGTGGGTGAAAGCCGAGCTTCTAGCTCATATAATTAAAGCAAGGATGAAAGATTTCATTTGAAAATCCATCATCTGCTGGTATAGTCTTTTTAAAGTGCTGATCATAGATAATGACAGACAATTCAGTGGTGCTCAACTGCATGAGTTCTATTAAGATCATGGAATTGAGCATCGCTTCACATCATTAGGCCACCTACAAGCAAATGGAGAGGTGGAGGTGACTAATAAAACTCTCTTATAAGGCTTAAAAGCTAGATTAGATCAGATACGAGGGTCGTGGATAGATGAGCTTCACCACATGCTATGGGTCTATTAGAGAGAATCCCAACTGGCGAGACCCCTTTCAATCTTGCATTTGGGACTAAGGTCATTCCAGTGGAGATCAGGCTCCCTTCGCTCAGAGTGGAGGAATATAATGAAGATACCAATTCGGAGTGGCTCAGAGCCAATCTTGACCTCATTGAGGAAAGCAGGGAGCATGCTATCGTAAAAATGGCCTCTTATCGTCAGAGGGTATCTAAATATTATAACATCTGAGTAAAGGCCAAAGAGTTTCGAGTCGATGACCTGGTATTATGGCGAGCTGAAGTGTCACAATCTACTGAATAAGAGAAATTATCACCTAATTGGGAAGGTCCCTATCAGATAGACAAGGTGGTATGCCCTGGAACCTATTGGCTGAAGCAGCTTGATGGGACTTTACTCCCCAGGTCATGGAATTTGGCCAACCTGCATATATATTATCAATAATGTTGTAATATTATATATGAAATTTTAAGATTCATCAATTCACGTTTTATGAATTCATGCTTGAACATAAGAATCATATGAAAGACTGAAGTTCTTACCTTACGAACCATATTTAAAATTTCTTTTATCGAAATCTATAGTTCCTTTGATCGGAACTGTCTTATTTGAGGTTCCTTTGTTTGGAACCCAAGTTTCTTTGATCGAGACTCATTTCACTAAGATTTTTTTGATCAGAGTTTATAGTTTCTTTGATTGGAACTATCTTATTTGAGGTTTCTTTGTTCGGAACCCAAGTTTCTTTGATCAGAACTCATTTCACTAAGGTTCCTTTGATTGGAACTATCCTATTTGAGGTTTCTTTGTTCGGAATCATCTTATCCCATGTTTTGTTGATTGAAACTCATTTAATTTAAGTTCTTTTGATCAGAATCTATAACTTCTTTGATCGGAATTGCCTAATACAAAGTTCCTTAAATTGGAACTTCCTTAATTAAGGTTTCTTTGATCGGAATCTATCGAAATTGCCTTATTCAAAGCTCCTTAGATCGAAACTAGTTTCTACATACTGAGTGAAAATGTATAAACAAAAATTGTTAGAAGTAAAGGAGAAAAACTTCATTCATCTAAAGTTTTTACAATGACCTTGATAGGTTTAAGTACAAAAATATGAAAAAAAAATAAAAAGCTTAAGGAGTGGCATCTGGCATGGAGGTTGTCATGGTTGCATCAGCTGTAGGGGATTCTCAGATCTCATCCAAAAAATTCAGACTTAATTTTGGATATTGAGTAACAATTCAGTCTCGGACTCATGAGTTCTCCCAATATAAGCTTCAGTCACGAACTTGACCTTCTCGTCATGATACTCCTCAGACGCTCGAAAATCTTTGATGGCCTTTGAAGTAGCAGCCTTGATTGTGTTTTAATGCTGCTCTCAACTTTAGCCATTTTCTTCTCTACTACCTCGAGTGCAGCTTTTGTGTTTTTGCTGATTGAGCTTCAAGTTTCTTTATTTTGGATACCTGAGCTTCCTGGACGCCTAGTAGCCAGGAGTTTTCTTCTATGGCTCATCTCAGTGCTGCCTCGGTATCTTTGGCTCTTCTTGTAGTAGCATTAGACCTTATAGAGGCTTCTACGGCCTCCCTCTCGACCTTGTCCTTCATTATATTGAGAGTTTCGATGTTGATCTTGTTCTTCCTTGCCTCTGCTGAAAGCTTGAGGGAGTGCTCCATATACCCATTTAAATAATGGGCAAGCTGTTAAGGAAACTTTTAGTTTTAGCATGATAAGCACATACTTAAAAATAAGCAAAGTATAGAAAGGAGCTTTAGCTTACGTAGATGAAGCATTCTGTAGCTTCTTTTCTCACTACCTTGCATGGCTCGCTCAACAGCTTATTTGTGTCAGTTGGAAGGAGCAGCCTAATGAACAGCTCGTGCGCCAGCTTGTAGTCTTTTAGGGTTGAAGCTTCGAGCTTTAGACTGGCTGGCATGGTTCTAGAGATCTCGGTTGGTGCAATTCTAGAAGTCCCTGCTACCTTGGCCAGCTCATCTTCTAGGGAGAAGTTGAAGTTAACTTGAGGAGCCGATAAGCTCAAAATTGGTTCACTAGGGACTCGACCTATCTGGCTCCTTTGATCTCCATCAGAAGTTGAATCAAGTTGAACCCTTATAATTCTGAAGTCGTTGGCTGAGAGAGATTCAATTTCTTCTGGCCTAAAAGTTACCAGTATGGGAAGACATTCGATCTTGCAATGGGTGACTCAACCACCTACATGCTCTGCTGTCCTTTTTTGATGGCCTTTCTGCTCCAACTTCTTCAATAAACTCGGATCCATCCTGTAATCCAAGTAATCAATTAATTAGCACCAAATCAGAATGTCAAATGAACATATGACCCTGAGGCAGATGATCCATGCGCACCTTAGAGACCAACTTGGTTGATGCCAATATTGAACAGAGTTTGCTTTGACAAAAGCTCCAATTTTCAAATCTCAAAGTTGCACACTTCTTAAAGTCTTCCCTTAGATGCTAATCTAGTATTGGCTTCTTTAGCATAGTCTCTTGGGGTTCACCCCAGTTGACGAAGCCTCAGTCCTCACCTAATTTTCAAGAAACAAATTAAAAGCTCCCTTTCCAGCCATGGACGGTGGAATGAGCACCTCGAATCAATGGGCGGGCAGTCTTCTTCCTTCGTGGTGATACATACACTATAAGAATTTTGAATATTAGTGATGGTATTAGCGATGAAAAAAATTCATCGCTAATAATACCTTAAGCCACTACAAAATTGATTAAAAATATTACCATCGCAATACTATTAGTGACGATAATTTAGTTATTAGCAACAGCAAATGCCGTCTCTAAAAGTATAAATTATTTTTTTAAATATATAAATATTAAAAAATTATTAACGATAATGAATTTGGTTTATTAGCAATGAAAATCTTGCTATTGCTATATTAGTGATGGCTGTTTAATTATTAGCAATGACAAAAGTCATTGCTGAAAATATTTAAATTATTTTATTTTTTAATAATATTTAAAAATAAATAATTATTAGTGATGGCGAATTTTGTTTATTAGCAACGAAAATCCTACTATTGCTAATAATTTTTTAAAAAATTTGTATAATAAATTAAAATTTTTTTATTTGATAATATTATTAGCAATGAAATTAGCTACAGTGATATTTTTTTTGTCGCTAATAATCCATAATATGACTCGGGTCCAATTTAAATCCGATTCAAATTCAATTCAAAATTCTATCAAACCTAATTTAATTAGGCTTTGAATCCAAGTACTACTTGGATTATAAAATCTAATCAATCTTAAATTAAGTCAAGATTAATTAAATTAAATTTAATTTAAATTAATTAAAAAAATAATTTTTAATTTGGATTCAATTCGAATTCAATTTGAATTTGATTCGAATCTAATTCAAAATTCTGTCACCAATTTGGATAGTAAAATCTAATTACTTTCAAATTAAGTCAAGTCTAATTAAATTTAAATCAATTAGGAGAAAATGATTTTCAATTATAGTTCTATTCGAATCCAATTTGGATCTTATTTTAATTTAATTTGAAATTCTATTAAATCTAATTCAATTAGACTTTGAATCAATTACTCTTAAATTAAGTTAAACCTAATTTAATTTAATTTGATTTAAATTAATTAAAATTTAAATTTAAATTTTGTTAAACCTAATTCAATTAGGCTTTGAATTCAAGTTCTATTTGAATTATAAAATTAAATTAGCCTTAAATTAAGTCAAGACTACTTAAATTAAATTTAATTTAAATCAATTTGGACTTAATTCATGATTTAAATTGAATTCAATTCGAATCCGATTTGAATCTAATTTAAAATCTTATCAAATCTAGTTCAATTAGGCTTTGAATCCAAATCTTACGTAGAATATTAAATTTAATTAGCCTCAAATTAAGTCAAGCCTAATTAAATTAAATTTAATTTGAATAAATTAGAACTTGATTCATAAATTAATTAAGATAAAAACTTTAATAAAATCTAATATTAATTTTTAACCACCAAAAAATGATCTAGAAGAAAAAAATTACTATTAAAATATAATTTAAAAAAATTATGATTATTAGCAATGGTTTTAGTAATGGAGTTCTTATTGTCTCTAATAATTTTAAAAAATATTATTTTAAATTTTTTTAAAAAATAATATTTTAAAAAAATTAATAATTTTATTGATCATGTGTGGGTATTAGCGATGAAAACTTTCATTGTTAAATTCTAGCATGAAAAATATAGTTTTGCCAATCATATTATTGATGGTGCACTTGCCGTCAGTAATAGTCTGTTTGAAAATAAAACTTTCCCAACCCCATTGGAGGGAAAAATTTCTACTAGAGGGAAAAAAAATTTCACGCATTCCCCACTCCCTACGTGTCCTTCTCGATGTTCCCCATTCCCCGCGTGTCCATCTTCCCAGCATCCCAACCCTGCTGGTGCCTCCTATGTCGTGGCTCCAAGCTCGCCACCCCGACCTCTTGCATGAGCCTACCGGCGCTCCTATGCGGCGGCCTCGAGCCCACCACCTCAGCCCCACCTCGCTCGTGGCTCAGTGCCTTCTACGTTGCGGCCTCGAGCCAACCATCCTAGCCCCACCTCTTCCATGGCCACCTCGATCCCACCAGCACCTCCTATGCTACGACTCTGCCTCTCCCACGGTCGCCTCGACCCTGCCAGCATCTCCTATGCTGCGGCCTTGGAGCTTGCTGCCCCTGCTCCATCGGCCTCCCCATGGCTTTGTCCCTATCGGCCTGATTGCACGGCCCCTACCCTGTCGCCTCAAGTCCATAGCCCCAATCCTACAGTCCCGTCCCTACCATTGTGAGTATTAGTGACGGCATTAGCAATGGCTAATATTGTCTAATATCAGTGACGGCATTAGTGATGGCTAGTGCTCTCACTAAAATTTAATTAAATAAATAAATAATTAATTAGTTAGATAATTAATTAATTAATTAAGTAATTAGATGTATGGGACTTAGGTCTCAACATGTAGAGTGCTTGGACTGAAGGAAGATGTCGGGCAGCATTGCAAACATGGGGTCGGGGCATGTCCTACGTTTTCGAGCCTCGGATCATAGCTGGTATCCAAGGCATCTAGCCTTTGTATATTCTGTGCGCTCAGATTGATGAAAGGTGTCGGACAGCATTAATTATATGTTAATTTTAATAAATTTTGCATTGCATGGAATAATAGATCCGTCAGTTGATTGATGTACATATTCTAATGTATTAATGTATTTATTTATTTTTATATGGATAGAAGAATTATATATATTGATCAATTGATTGTCCATTATGGATAATTTGAAAAATATAAGTAATTCTATAGGTCATTACAGTAATCAAACAGTATGCTGTGGGTTCAAAATAAATTTTGGACAGTATTTTTCATTTGTTCTCTCTACATGGAAGAACTAAGAAAAATATTGCCAAAATTTCTTTCGGTCCCTGTTGTATATCGTTTGATTACTGTAATGGACCAATAGAATTAATGTATTTTCTGAATAGGATAGGATCTATCTTTACCTATTAGTTGATGATTGAATGCATTTATTATGTAAGCCATTTTGAATGATAAAATAGTATTTAGCAATTGCCTTGTATTTACGTATATGCAGAATTCTTAGATAGTCTGCCATGGATTGTAGTTGGATAGACCTTCAAGTAGTCGATAGAAAGATTTTTGCTAAATATAGGGAGGGTGTAGAGTATTTCTATAATTTTATTTTTGGAAATGCATGACTTTTACATCAAGGATGTGCTCATTATCCTTATAATAAATGTGGTAATAGAGAAATGTTTGATAGGGATATAATTACTGTCCATTTATATAAGAGTGGATTTATGATCAATAAGCATTGGTACCTGCATAGAGAGATGTGAGAGAAAGTTGCAAGGATTAGAATCAAGTAGGACATGGACACGGATAGAATGATGGACATGGTTATGGATGCAGCTAGTTTTAAATTTAACTAGGATGTGGAGGATGATCTAGAAGTTAGAAGCAATGATTCTACTGTATGCTGAAAGATGCTGATGAACCACTATGGTCGGAATATGAAATACACACTATACTATCAGTTATGTCAGAGTTGTTGAACTTGAAGACCGAGTTTAACATGATGACCAATTGTTATGATAGGATGATAGTAATAATAAAAAAAATGCTATCGAAGGATGAGAAGCTTATTGTGAGTTTCTATGATTTGAAGAAAATTGTGAAAGGGTTGGGCATGAGATATGAGAAAATAAATACATGTCATAATGGTTGCATGCTTTTCTATAAAGAGAACTAATAAAAGAGTTCATACAGCATATGCGGTATAAGCTGATTTAAGCCGAGGCAAGAGGGTATGAATTAGAAAGATATACCATACAAGGTTCTTCGATACCTTCCTCTTAATCCTAGACTTCAGAGACTCTATTTGTCCAAGAGTACTACTGGATAGATGATATGGTACAAAAAAAAATCATGCAAGCATCTCGATATGATGTGTCATCCATCAGATAGCGAGATATGGAAGTAATTTGATACTTGCTATCTTTCATTTGCTCAGAAATTATGCAATATCCAGCTGGGTCTATCTATGGATAGTTTTACACCATTCGGTCATGCAGCGGTTTTTTATTCATGTTGGCCAGTCTTTATTATTCCATACAATATGCCACCTGGGATGTGCATGAAAAAATATAACATCTTTCTTACATTATTCATTTTTGGACCACGACATCCTGATCGAAGCATTAATGTATATCTAAGGCTCCCTGTTAACAAGCTGAGATTGTTATGGTCCGATGGGATTCATATTTTTCATGCACCAAAGAAGCAGAATTTTGTAATGAAGGTTGCGTTGATATGGACCATTAGCAATTTTCCTACTTATGGGATGCTGTTCAGATGGAGCACTCATAAAAACTAGCATGTCCCTATTGCATGGAGAATACAAAATTATTTTAGCTTGAGTATGGTCGTAAGCCCTACTGGTTCGATTATCATCATTAATTCCTTCTTGAGCACCATTCTTTTCAAAAGCAGTGGGACAGTTTTAGGAGAAATAAGATAGAGAAGGATCATGCACCCCAGCACCTCAGTGGTATATGTTTCAGAGGGTATCCTAATTGGAAGAAGTCCTATTTGATATTGAATTTGATAAGTAGAAGCCTCGGGGGTTTAGTAGAACTCATAATTGGATGAAGCGAAGCATCCTTTGGAAATTGCCATGCTGGTTCATCAATTTGATCCATCATAATCTTGATATTATGCATATCAAGAAGAATATATTCGATAATATTTTCTACACCGCTATGGATGTCAAGAGCAAGATGAAGGACAATCCCAAGGCTCGAGTATATATGAAGAATATATGCAAGCATCCAATATTAGAGCCGGTTGAGATGTCATCTAAAATTTTTTTGAAGCCAAAGCATCTTGTACCTTAACAAAGGCACAGTTAAAGAACATTTGTAAATTATGTAAAAATCTTAAATTTCTAGATGGTTATGCAAATAATCTAGCTCGGTGCATTAGTGTCAAAAATTGTAAATTCTATGGACTAAAGAGCCATGACTGCCATGTATTCATGCAACGATTACTTCCATTAGCTTGGCGTGATCTCCTTTTCAACTCCACATAGAGTTATTTGACCGAGCTTAGCCTTTTCTTCAGAGATATTTATGCTACCAAACTATCCATTGACTATATCTTTAGTCTTGAGGCTAGTAGTATAGAGACCATATGCAAGTTAGAGAAGATATTTTCTTCCAGCTTTTTTGACTCCATGGAGTATCTCATGATTCATTTGGCATATGATGCTAGGATGGGGGGGTCTAGTACAGTATAGGTGGATGTATTTATTTGAAAGATACATGCACAGTCTCAAGAAGAAAGTAAAAAATAAGGTTCGGGTTGAAGATTTTATTATGGAGGCTTATATAATAGAAGAAATTTCAAATTTCAGTCGATATTACTTAAATCTCAATATGCAGATCAAGTTGACTCAAGTGGATCGAAATAATGATGGTAGTGCTGAGGGATCATAGCGAAAAATCTCAATATTTGCCTATCCTGATCGAGAATTTAGGCTTGAGGTTCGTTGGATTTTCTTCGATACTAAACTTCGATAGGTAGAGACATGTTTTGTTAAACTACGCGAAAGTCGACCCATGTATCCTATAAGTGTCTATCACAATTCCAACTCTATAATCATTTATTTTAGTGTACTTATCTTATTATGTTTAGGCAATGTGATGAGATGTTGAAAGAAGAAAATCCAAGCATAAGTGATGAAGAAATATCAACACAGCGCTCAGAGAACTTTATAAGTTGGTTCCATTAATTATAAGTGTCCATTATCATTTTATATATTTTAATTTTTACTAATTTATTTTTTTTATAATATGTAGGTCATTTAAGGGAGTGAGTTTATACCAAGGAAGCTGAGACTACTAGGTTACGGGCTTAAAAAATACGTGACATGCTATAATAGCTGTAACATAAATAGTTTCAAATTTTACACCCAGTAATATGAAAATTATAAAAGCATAATGAACAATAGCATGCGTATAAAAGGTAGCTGGTGGGAAGTTAAGTAGAGAACGACTACTATAGAATCCTCAAAGAAGTGATTAAGATGAGCTACATTGAAGGTAATAGTATAATTCTATTTAAGTGCCAATGGTTCAATACCGATAATGGTATGAAGGTTGATCCATGGCATGAGCTTATTGAAATCAAATATGGATCAAAATCTTATGTCAACGAGCCATTTGTATTAGTTACACAAGCTACTTAAATGTATTATACTTTTTTTCATTAAGAAAAAGAGAAGAAAGATTGGTAGGTTGTACACAAAATTAAGTTTTGAGCCATTCATTATGCACTCGAAGAAGAAGAGCCCCAATTATCAGAATGCTTTCAAGATGATGATGAGTTCATCAATTCTTCGATGATGTGGAATTGGATGCTTTAGAAATTCTCCTATGTGAAGATGGCCAATATGAGGAGGTAGATCCAACTGAGATCATTTTAAAGGATAAAAAGAGGAAGAAAAAGAGGAAGAGATGGAAGAAGAGGAAGAAGAAGAGAAAGAATAGAAAGAATCATAAGAAGATTCCGAAGGATACCAAATATCTAAAAAGATCAATGAATAGTGCTAAGTATATAGTTCTTGGATTATTTAAATTACTTATCTTGCATCATTTTAAGTCTTGCATTGCCATCCATAATTATATAATTAATTTGATAAATCTATTTATTTTTATTTTTAGATAGCATACATCATGTCTTTTAGAGGTTGGAGCCATGCTAGTCGAAGATAGAGCTCTCAAGGAGAGAGTGATCATGTGGTCAGCTTGCATGGTTCTGCACCTCTCACATTAGATGATAAGCTCTAATATTTTGTATATTCTTATTTATTTTATTTTATCGTTTATTAATTAATATACCATTCTTTGTATTAGATTTTTTGAGCTAAGATTTGGAGGATAGGAGGTCACTAGTGACCCTATGGTCGCATGCATTATTGAAAAATATGTTCCAAAGCCAATCGTTAACTTATGATGGTTGAGTTATTTTATGTAAATATATATGAATTAATAATTAATAAAATATTATTTAATTTTTTTATCATAAGTGTGTACATCTTCTAATGAATTGTATTGTGATAAAGTTCTTAGGATTGTTTATAATCAATAAATTTTTTTTTATCATTTAGTTCTTAAACTTATTCATGACTAAATGATATGCTATTACAAAAACGATAGCAATATCAAGTATAGATCGTTGTATGCTATATAGGTTGATTATCCTCTTAACCAAGAAGTATAGAGACACTGGTATGGCATTCAGGTGAGATATAGGAGTATATCTGCATTGAATGTAACCACACCAGAGAATTCTACGATCAAGATTTTCTTTAAAGAAATATGGATATAAGTATCCCTCAGACCTAAGATCATCATGGTGACTTATAAGCAACTCACTATACTTTGGTGTCAGACTACTTAAATTTCTAATTCAATGATGGGATATTTCTAGATGCAGTCAAGTACTTATTAAGTCGGTGCATGAGTCAAGATGGGATTGACCTCTCTAAGTAAAACTAGAGATAGTGCATCACTGTATTTCAATTTAGCAAGATCTCGGTCAGGGCAATCTATGTGATGGATTCGAAATTGAAATACAATGTGGATGACTTGATTAGGATTGATAGTTAAATCCTAGATCATCCTTTGAGCATTTAGGATTAAAGGGATGAATTATATGGTAAATGTATTTGAGTAGGTTCTGAATGTTGCTTCGTGTATATTCGATCTATTCGGATATTGGGTATCATTGCTAGATAGTCACTTCAATTGGTACAGGAATTGATTTTTATGCTACCGACTTAGATTCGACCCTACAGGATCACACTCAAAAATAGTGTTGCTCCAAGAATTGATTTTGATGATTACAAAATATTTGCGGAGATTACTAATGAATTTAGCTTGGAAAAAGATTTTTTATATTTTAGGGACAAAATCATAATTTTATCAAGTTTTGATATGAGAGCCTCAAGAGCAAGTACGGAAGAATTCTGATCTTTTGGAGGCAGTCCCATAATTTTTTGATGCATATTTTGAAAAAAAATCAAGTTTGAAGCAAATTGGTCAACCCCTAGGTCTATCCCTGCTGAAACGGGCTGTTTGGCATACTGTCTCTATGCCAAAGGTCGACCTTAAGGTTGATCTCTGCTGTTCTAAAGGCCAAAAATATAGAACAACTGATTTTTTGGATTCTATCTCAAAGGTCGATCTTGAGGTCGACCCCTATGCCAGAGGTCGACCCATGAGTCGACTTCTATGACGAAAATCTTCTTCAACGACTAGTTTTATCCCATTTTGGCAGTTTTTAATATTTTCTTTAAGGTCTCCAACGGCTACAAATCTTACCTAAGATTCTCTCCTCCATCCATTGAAGATTTTAAAGGCTATAAAAAGAGAAAAAACATAAGAGATTGATACATTCAATTCAACCCTAAGCAAAAGTCATCTTCAAGCAAAGAAGCTTTCATTTCAAGTTCAAGAATCTCTCAAGAGCTCATTCAAGTCACCAACAGCCTTAAAAAAAATCAAAAAAGCTTCCTCCATTATTGTGAAAAGTATTTTTAAGATTTTATTTGCTCATTAAGAGAGCTAAACTTATATTTGATTATCATTAACTCTGATACTTTTCTTTATTGTTTTAATTCAAGTTTTGGAGGATTCCAAAACTTGGGAGGATTGATTCAAGCCTTAAATTAGAGTGTATTAGGTTGGCTTGTATCCAGAAAATAAGTGTGCTAGCTTGGGATAGCTAGAGTCGGACGTACCAATGTTGTCTTTTGGTTGAATATATTTAGTAATTTTGAATTCTCAAGTAGGAGCTTGAGGAGTAGATGTAGGTGCAAAAAAAGTATCGAACCACTATAAATTTTTATTGTTTATAGTGTGCTTGCTATCTTTCTTTTTTTAGTTTATTAAATTTTTGCTTTCTAATCTTTTATATATTTATCTAACCTAAATTGCTTCATACACACTACTTGCATATCATCATTCAATTTTGACTATTTTAAATTAGCATTAAAATTTTAAAAATCCAATTCACCCCTCTTGGGTTGTATAGCTGGATAACAAGTGGTATCAGAGCCCCATGCTCTAGCCCTACTTTAATTTAACTATCAAAGAGCCAAAGATCTATGGCAACCCAAGTTAGTATTTCTCTAGTTGAGGGACAGTCCATAAATCGAGCTCCACTTTTCAATGGGTCAAACTATACCTATTGAAAAGTTTGGATGGGAATATTCATACAAGCACTTGACTATGATATGTGGAGTATCATAGTTAATGGACCACACACATCCACTAAGATAATTGATGCTGTGGAATCAACCAAACCCAAAAAAAAATGGGATAAGGTTGATAAGAAAATGGCTCAACTCAATGCAAGAGCCATGAATATTTTATATTATATTTTAGATGCTAATAAATTTAATTATATTTCAATATGCATGTCGGCTAAGAAAATATGGGATAGATTAGAAGTAACTTATGAAGGTGCTAATCAAGTTAAGGAGTCAAAAATTAACATGCTTGTGCACAAATATAAACTTTTCAAAATAGAGCATGATGAGTCAATAACTAAAATATTTACTAGATTTACGGACATTATAAATGGTTTTAAAAGTCTAGGTAAGTCTTATTCTAATAGTGATCTTGCGAGAAAGATTCTTACATCTTTGCAAAGGATATGAGAGGCCAAAGTGACTGCAATCCAAGAAGCTAAAGATCTGAATGTTTTACTTTTGAAGGAGCTTCTAGGATCACTAATGATGCACGAGTTAAGCATGAAATAACATTAACAAGAAGATATTAAGAAGAAGAAGACAATAGCCCTCAAATCTATCACTCAATAAGATGAGGAATCTGATGAAACGGAAGATGAAGAATAAGATGAAGAAATAGCCCTCATCACAAGAAAGTTCAAGATAATTTTGAAGAAAAAATAAGGGACGAGGAAGAGGCCACATACCAAAGGTGAGCATAGCAAGGAAAAGGATAGGGAGTAGTCCCATATTTACTACGAATGTAAGAAGTCGGGGCACTTTAGGTCTGAATGTATTTAACTTAAAAAAATTTTTAAGAAATATAAGAAAAAGACTATGATAGCAACATGAAGTGACAGTGATGACTCAAGCTCCGAAGAGGAAGAAGCTTATGAACAACCAACCTATGCCTTATGGCAAATGAAAATGAGGTAAGTGCTGAAATCTCAAATGAATTTACATTTAAAGAACTTTAAGAAGCCTTCTTTAATATAGTAGATAATTCAAAAAAATTAGAAACTAAAAATAAAGAATTAAAATTAAAGAATCAAGTCTTGCTAAAAGAAAATGAAACTATCCTAAGTGAAAAAGTAGTCTTAACTTAAGAGAATCTAAATTTGAAAAATAAAATCGATAAGCTAAAATTGATAGTTGAAAAATTTACTTTAAGTTCAAATAAATTTCATATGATTCTTGAAAATCAAAAGACCATTTATGATAAGATCGGTCTAGGCTATAACCTCCTAAGAAAATAAAAATTTTTGAAAAATATTTTTGTAGATTCACAAAGTAACAAATTTTCAAATGTTATTTGCTTTAAATATGATAAACTAGAACACAAATCTTATACATATTTCTCTAACAATTTAAATATAAAAAAAATATGGGTTCCAAAAGGAATCATTGTGACTAACTTTAAAGGATCCAAGAAAACTTAGGTACCTAGAGTAAGGACTTGATTTTGCATGTAGGTGTGTCTTGCATCTAAAGAAAAAAATCAAAGATGGTATCTTGATAGCAGATGCTCAAGATACATGATCAGTGATGAGTCTCGATTCATCATGCTTGATGCTAAAAGTTGAGGAATGATCACCTTTGGAGACAATGGTAAAGAAAAAATTATCGGTATAGGTAACATTGATATCACTCCCTCCTAGTATATTGAAAATATTTATTAGTAGATGGTTTGAAACACAATCTCTTAAGCATTAGTCAACTTTGTGACAAGGGTTACAAAGTTATTTTTGAATCTTTATTGTGCATTATAACTAGTTCCAATGATGATGGCATTAAGTTTGTTGGAACATAGACATGGTAATGTCTATATGGTAGATTTGAATGATCTTTCTATGATAAACATGCAATGTCTAGTAGCTATGAATGTCAAAATTAATGAGACTAGTTGGCTTTGGCACCATAGGCTTGCACACATTAGTATGCATTCACTTTCAAAGCTTATCAAAAAATGAAATTAGTTATCGATTTACCAAAATTGAACTTTGACAAAGAAAAAATTTGTGATGCATACCAACTAGGTAAACAAACTAGAATTTCATTCAAATCTAAGAATATTGTTTCAATTTCTAGGCCATTGAAACTATTGCACATGAATTTGTTTAGTCCTACAAGAACAACAAGCTTAGATGGAAAACATTATGGTTTTGTAATTATCGATGACTACTCACATTTTACATAGATTTTTTTTTGGCACACAAAGATGAAACTTTTCATGTTTTCTCAAAGTTTTATCAAAAAGTTATAAATAAATTTTTTTTTTTTAATTTAAAGTATTCGAAGTGATCATGGAACCGAATTTGAAAATCAAGACTTTAAAAAATTTTGTAATGAAAAAAGAATAAGTCCATAATTTTTTAGCACCTAGGATCATCCCCAACAAAATTGGGTGGTAGAAAAAAATAGGAACTCTAAAAGAAATGGCCCGTACCATGCTATGTGAAAGCAACCTCCCAAGATACTTTTGGATGAAAGTAATTAATATGGCATGTTACATCTTAAATCATGCCTTAATCAGACTAATTTTAAGGAAAACATCTTATGATCTTTGGAAAGGAAGAAAACCAAACATTGCATATGTTGGTTTAAAAACTCATCGTCGCTGGAGGTAGCCGGGGTCGAGGCCGCTGAGGTCGCCGTCGGGGACCTGCAAAATAAAGTCTCATCCGGAGCTGGTGGGGGGTGGCTCCGGTAGGATCCTCCGATGGTCAAGTCAGTTTTCGGCCAACAGGAATGGAGTGCTCGGAATGAGTTCCGGAGCTTAGAGATGAGGAGGAGAGTTTAGAGATCAGAGAGCTTAGCCTTGGCGTGTCGGGAGGGTCCTTTTTATAGCGGAGCTTGATGGTGACAACTGCAGCCGCATGCTGGCGGGCCGCTCGAGGTTCGGTGGAGTCAGTCTCATGGGATGATGCCGTGTGCGGCGGATTGATGGTGATAGCCATCGCCGCCTGACAGTGGGTCGCTATCGCCCATGGTGGACTGATGGTGATAGCTGCAGAGCTTGCGGCGAACTGATGGTGATGGCTGCAGAAGGGTTGAAGGCCTTCGTCGTGTGCCCATTTTGGAGGAGTTCGGGCTCCTGAAGAGGAAGATTGGAGGGAGTTTGGCTCCCATAGGCGGAGGTATGCAGCTAAGGCTCGTCCGCTGAAGAGTTCGACCGAGGAGAATCTGAAGCTCGATCGTTGGAGAGTTCGATCGGATGTTGGACTTCGGCTGAGGCTTGGACGCTTGAGAGTTTGGTAGGAGCTCGATCGGTCGAAGTTCGGTGAGGGCGATCGCTGAGGAGTTTGGCCAAGCGACGACTGCTTGAGGAGTTCGGCTGAGGGGCGACCGCTTAGGGAGTTCGGCCGAGGGGGCGACCGCTGAGGAGTTCGGGCGCTGGAGAATTTCGTTAAAGCCCGGCTCCTTAGAGTCCAAGGAGCTCGGTCGCTAAGCAGTTCGGCCAGCTGAACGGGTTCGAAGGAGCTCGGATGCTGGGGTTTCAGGAGCTCGGCCGCTAAGTAGTTCGGCCGACTGGAGGGGTTCGGTCTTGACGCTGGGAGTCTGGAAGGAGCTCGACAGCTAACTAGTTCGGTCGGCTGGAAGAAGCTTGGGCGCTGGGAGTTCGGCTGAAGCCCGTCTGCCGAAGCTCTTCTGCGGCTACTGGTTGCATTAGGCTGGGCATTGAGCTAGACTTCGGCTGGAGCGGGATTTATCCCCAACAGCATATTTTCATGATTTTGGTTGTCGATGTTTTGTTTTAAATAATGATAAAAAAAAACTAGAAAAATTTGATGCAAAATTTGATGAAGCTATTTTTCTTGGTTACTCCTTTTCTAGTAAAGCTTTTAGAGTGTTTAACAAAAGAACCTTAGTAGCGGAGGAGTCAATACATGTTGTTTTTGATGAGACTAATGATCTTCCATCAAGAAAGAGTAAGGGTATTGATGATGCTGATCCTATTATAGAAGGGATGAAGGAGATCATCCTAAAGGATTCAATAATTCAAAATGAAAAGGATCATGAAGACAAGAAAGAAAATGAGGATGGAGGACAACAAGAACAACCTCAAGGTATAAATGATCTTCCAAAAGAATGGAGATATGTTCACAATCATCCCAAAGAATTAATTATTGGTGATCCTACATATGGGGTAAGAACTCACACTTTACTTAGAGATGCATACAACCATTTTGCATTTATTTTTCATTTTGAACCTAAAATCATAGATGAAGCTGAAAAAGATTATAATTGGATAAATGCAATACAGAAGAAACTTAATCAATTTGAAAGAAATAATATATGGATCTAGTATCAAGACCTAAAAATCATCCAATAATTGGCACAAAATGGGTATATAGAAATAAATTGGATGAAAATAAAATATAATTAGGAATAAAGCAAGATTAGTTGCAAAGAGTTATAATCAAGAAGAAAAAATTAATTTTGATGAGATTTTTGCACCTATTGCTAGACTAGAAGCAATTAGACTTTTATTCGTTTATGCATGCTTTATGAATTTCAAGTTATTTTAAATGGATATTAAAAGTGCTTTTCTAAATGGATATATTGCCGAAGAAGTTTATGTAGAACAATCTCTCAATTTTGAAAATCATGCTTTTCCAAATCATGTTTTTAAATTAAACAAAGCATTATATAATTTAAAACAAGCATCTAGGGCTTGGTATGAAAGATTAAATAAATTCTTGCTTAATAATGGATTTTCAAGAGGAAATGTAGATACAATCTTTTTAATTAAAAGAGATAATGATGACATCTTAGTAATATAAATATATATTGATGATATTATATTTGGGTCTACTAATGAAACTTTATGTCAAAATTTTGTTAAGCTCATGCAGGAGGAGATCGAGATAAGCGTGATGGGTGAACTAACGTTCTTCCTCGAACTTCAAATCAAACAAACAAAGAAAGGGATCTTCATCACCCAAAGCAAGTACACAAGAGAGCTACTTAAAAGATTTAGGATGGAGAGCTCCAAAGCCATTGGTACACCCATGAGTCCATCATGTAAGCTTGATAAAGATGAAGGAGGTAAAAATTTTGATACAAAGATTTATAGAGGTATGATAGGTTCGTTATTATATTTAACTACTAGTAGATCAGATATCATGTTTAGTGTTTGTTTATGTATACGATTTCAATCTAATCCAAAAGAATCATATTTAAATACTATAAAAAGAATATTTAAATACCTAAAAGAAACTCAATCTATAGGTTTATGGTACTCTAAGAATTCATCAATCAATTTAATTGGATATTCAGATGCAGACTTTGCTGGATGTAGATTAGATAGAAAAAATACTAGTGGAACTTGCTAATTTTTAGAAGTTTACTTAATCTCTTGGTTTAGCAAGAAGCAAAATTCGGTAGCATTGTTTACGACCGAGGTTGAATACATTACAATCGAAAGTTGCTGTGCATAAATCTTGTGGATTAAGCAATAACTTAAGGATTTTGGCATTAAACTAAATAAAACTTTCATAAGATGTGATAATACTAGTGCCGTAAATCTAACTAAGAATCTTATCCAACACTTTAGATCAAAACACATTGAAATAAGATATTATTTCATAAGAGAGTATGTTCAAAATAATGACATAATTCTTGATTATATTTGTATTGAAAAATAATTGACTGATATTTTTACTAAGGCTTTAAATGAAAATAAATTTTATGAAATTAGGAGAGAATTAAAAATTCTAGATTCTTGTGCTTAAATATCATTTTTTTGATCCCAACTTATCCTCTACTAATATTTTTGGAACAATCCTTGAGACTTAATTTCATTACTTTAAGTTAAAATTATCCATCTTTCTTGTCCTTTTTTTGACTATAAGAAGAAAAATTATTTTTGAACTTAATAAAAAAAATTATGAATAAATAATTATACTTTACTTGTCTCATGAATTTATTTAGCATTCTAATGATTTTGATTATTTAATTTATTTTAAGTAATTATTTATATTTTACATATTTTGATCATATTATTATTTTTTAAAAATTAATTAGTATCAAGAAATCATTTTTGATCTTAAAAGAGGATTATTGATGAATATTCATGTCTTGTTCAGATTGATTAATTTTAAAAAATAAATTTAAAAAAATATTTTTTTAAATCTTTTGATATTGATGTAAAGCAAAATATTTTAAGTAAGCTATTAAAATCAAATATTCAAAGAGTATTTTAGTTTTTAATCAATTGATATCAGACAGCTTAACATTTATCTTATATTTTATTGATATTAATATATATATAATAATAAAAGAAAAGAAGAGATGATCCCTGAAAAATTGAATATATCTTATAATTTGCTTTGAATGATCTATGTAAAATCTTTAATCTTTTAAATGTTCCATCTCTATTGAATCTTTGAAGTTTAAAATAATTTTATTTAATGCATTTATTCAAAAAAGAGAGATGTATTTTCAATCCATATTATTCATAAATATAATTAAAAAAAAAGATATTTATTCTAAATTTATTGTATTCTTTCAAAATGGGGAAGAAAAGCTAAAAGATAAATTTATTCAATAATAATTATGAAAAAATGGGGAGAAAATATTATGTGATGAATTTTTTGGTATTTACTCTAAAAAAATAAGAAAAAAGATATTTGTTTGTTAAATATTATCTAGTTAGTCTTGACTGAATATTCTAATTAATTTTAGTTAAGGATAACGAACTTTGATTATTTTATGATCCTTTTAACTTAAGTCTTCATGTGATTATTCAGTTTAAATTTAATTGATTTGATTCCCAAATTATTTTTGATAACTAATTGGAGTTAAAACTAATTTGAAATATATTCTCAATCCAAATAAATTAATTTTGATACATACTTCTAATTTGAAAACTTATTTAAAAATATGAATGTAATACAGAATTTTCAATATGCCTTTAGAAATCTTTGTAAAATTATTTTTGCTTTAATATTATCTTTATTTTGCTCGATATATTTTTGATATATATCTTTTTCAAGCTTAATTAACTAAAATTTATTTAAGAAAAAAAAATGAATAATGAATTAAATATTATGCTTAATTTTACTATTCAAATCTTTGAAAAGCTTTAATCTTCTTAAAGCTTAAAAGTACATACTTGAAAATCTATTTAAAGAATCATATTCATTTAAAAAGGAGGAGAGCCTTTGATATTTGAATTTAAGCTAATTTCTGTAAAATAAAAAATTTTGAAATATAAGCTTTTAAAGGAAAGATGATTCATTTAATTTGATTTAATTTTTTGAATTTGATACATCTGTCATTTGACACACTCCACATCTTTAATTTCTCATCCAATTCAGATGCTTCTAGTCGTGATCTCTACTAAATTTAGTTTAGTCATCTTTGTATTAAGTTATGATCTAGTATCTCTTAGTTATTTCTATGAGTTGTTGATCAAGTTTTTGTTGGTTATATTTTTTTTGGATCTAACTTATGACATTGGTACTATTAGCCGCTTGGGATATGGATAGTTATATCTATGAATTTTGTATGTTTTGATGGCCTAACTCTCATGAATGCTTTCGATACCTTTAGTACTTATATGTTTTGATGACTTGATGTTATGTTTTATTGTGCGTGGAATGATATCATTTGGATGTAAATATGTGTATATAAATATGATGATGCCACTTGAATGATGTGAAATATAATCTTTGTGAATTAGCTAAAATTCTATTATGATATGCTGTAAACACTATGTTGTATATAAGCTAATTGAAAGTTTTGTTATAAACTCTTGTTCTAACGGAAAAACATATGAAATAATTTAAGAATTTTTTTTTTTAAATTTTAAAATTTCTTAAGATCTTACTTGATGTCAAAAAGAGGAAGTAGAGTAAATAAAATTAGGCTATAAGCAAAATTGAAGTAAAATTGACAAAAGCAACAAGTACGTCAAACTCTTTTGCAAATAATTTGAATGTCTAACCATAAGTAATTTTCAAATTGCTCTTTATACAATATTTATCAAATAACTGAATATGATATTTTAGTAAGTGATGTAGGCTTTTACATGCTTTATTTTTGCTTATGCTTAAATATTTTATCATTATAAAAAAGAAAGAGATTGTTACTCCAAGAATTAATTTTGATGATTACAAAGCATTTGAGAGGATTACTAATGAATTTGGCTTGAAAAAAGACTTTTTGTATTTCAGAGATAAAATTATAATTTTATCAAGTTTTGATTTGAGAGCCTTAAGAGCAAGTATAGATGATTTCTGATCTTTTGGAGGCAATTTTATAATTTTTCAATGCATATTTTGGAAGAAAATTAAGTTTGAAGTAAATTGGTCGACCCTTAGGTCCACCCCTACTAAAACGGGCTATTTGGCACGTTGTCTCTATGCCAAGGATCAACCTCTACTATTTTGAAGGCCAAAAGTATAGAACAGTTGATTTTTTGGATTCTATCTTAGAGGTCGATCTCGAGGTCGACCCCTATACCAGAGGTCGACCCATGAGTCGAACCCTATGACAGAAATTTTTTGCAATGGCTAGTTTTATCCTATTTTGGTAGCTTTTAATACTTTCTTTAAGGTCTCCAACAGCTACAAATCTTGCCCAGGATTCTCTCCTCCATCCATTGAAGATTTAAAAGACTATAAAAAGGAGAAAAACATAAGAGATTGATACATTCAATTCAACCCTAAGCAAAAGTCATCTTCAAGCAAAGAAGCTTTCGTTTCAAGTTCACCAACCTCTGAAGAGCTAATTCAAGTCTCCAACAATCTTGAGAAAAATCAGAAAAGCTTCCTTCATTATTGTGAAAAGCGTTCTTAAGATTTTATTTGCTTATTAAGGGAGCTAAACTTATATTTGATTATCATTAACTCTTATACTTTGCTTTATTATTTTGATTCAAGTTTTGGGGGGGTTCCAAAACTTGGAAGGTTTGATCTGAGCATTCAATTGGAGTATATTGGGTTGGTTTGTACTTAAAAAATAAGTATACTAGCTTGGGATAGCTAGAGTTGGAGTTACCGACGTTGTATTTTAGTTGAATACGTTTAGTGGTTTCGAATTTTTAAGTAGGAGCCTGAAAAGTGGATGTAGGTGCAATGGAAGCACCGAGCCATTATAAATCTTTATTGTTTATAGTGTGCTTGCTATCTTTCTTTTCTTACTTTATTAAATTCTTGCTTTCTAATCTTTTGTATATTTATCTAACCTAAATTGCTTCATACACACTACTTGCATATCATCATTCAATCTTGACAACTTTAAATTAGCATTAAAATTTTAAAAATTCAATTCACCCCTCCTCTTGGGTTGTATAACTGGGCAACAAGTAGTACCTATCTGATCATGTGGCTGATCGAGAGTCCCATCAGACTGAAACTCTAGAGTTTCACTAGGCTGCGACTCTATGATTAAAAATTCTATTGAGCTAGGACTCTATAATAAAAAGTCTCACTTGACTGAGACTCTGTGGTCTAGAGTCTCATTGGATAGAAACTCTATGGTCAGGAGTCCCACTGGATAGGGACTATGATTAAGGGTCCTATTCGACTGGGACTTTATCATTAGAGGATTAGTTAGCAATAAAATTGCTAATTAGCTCAATTTAATTGAGCAAAGAAGTTTGGATCAAATCTAATTGAATTTGATTCAATTTGGTTTGATTCATTTAGGTTATGAGATGACCTAATCGCTAAGAAAGATTGGTTCTGGATTTGATCAAGACTTTGACTCGATCAAATCCTAATTTCATTAGAATTTAATTAAGTCAATTTAAAGCCTAATTGGTTTAGGTTTGGTCTTACTAATTTGGTTCTAATTTGATTAGCATCAAATAAGGAAACCAGAGTCCAAACTAATTGGACTAGTTCATGCACCAACCTCCCTATGTGTCACCCTATGTCCACGCACACTTCTCTCGCACAAATTTGTGATTTACGTTAGAAGAGAAAATCCACGCCAAGCCTTTCCCATGCCCTCATTGGATAAAGTTTGGTTGGTTTCAAATTCTAATCCAAAAGAGTTTGGATTGAATGAGAAATAGAGTTTCAGCCTTACCCTATGCTGCCGCCCACTTCTATTTAAGACTTTTTCTTTTGTGTGCACACTTGAGAATGATTTTCCATGAAAATAATTAGTGAGAAGGGGCCAAAAGACATCAGCGCGAGTAAGGAACTTGGGTGGGAAGCCTGTAAGGCGTAAGAGAAAGAGAGAAGAAAACAATCTTCTCTAGCATGAGTGTTCAAGCCCTGATCTAGGGTTTTAATTTTAGGAGAAAGAAAAATAAGAGAGGTTTTTTCTCTTCTTCTTCCCTTCATCCTCTAGTGACTGATCTTTGACTTTGAAAAGTTCAAGAGGCTTGAAAAGTGAGAAGAGATTAGATCTGTCCGATATACAATCTTCACGCAATCTAGCAGTTTCGAAAGATTAGATCAGCGTAGGACTTTAAGTGGACGATCTATAGAGGCCAGACATCCTGTGCAGCTGCGAGTGACATTTAGAACTTCTCATCTAAAAGTTTCAATAGTGGAGATCAATGACCTATGCTCAGGTATAAGGTTCTGAATCTTAACTATTAGATCTAAAAGTTAGATCTAGATTTCTACATCGATGTGATCGATGTTGATACTTTTATTTTTTAGATTTTTATGCATGCTATTTTTCATGTTATAGATCCTTAGGTAGGTATTGTAGATCTGATCCTAAGCATATAAAATAGATTAAAATATTTAATCTTTTAATTCTGCATTAAAAAGTTTTAAAATATATATAGAATGCCTACCAGTTTTTTTACAATAGCGACCGTCGGCTCTCAGACACAGTGCTATGGTTGAGAATCTGCTTGGCTCACGACATCTTGGACTTGGTTGAAGGATAGATGGATCATCTATATCCGGAGCCGCTCATAAGTACTACATGATCAATTAATATGTTTAGAATTTAGTAATTTTAGAGTTAGCATTTATTCTTTAAAATTAATTTTGCAGTATATTTAGAGAGCCTTCAATATCTCATATCTTTATCAGGATCATACGTTGATTAATGTTGGGACCGATAAATGATTTCTTGAGTTGGCTGTTAGGAGCTCGTGATGCAACTTGGGAGATATTTTTGATAAGTCAAAACTAGTTTAATTTTTAAATTTTTGATACATTGATATTTTAATTATATATTAATATATGCTTGCTTCTATCTTACAGAAATACTATCGATTCGAGACTCCCCAGGATGAGGAGATTGGCTGTCAGACCTTCAAGAAGGTGGCCACATGAAGGCTCCGAGATGATCTCTATAGCCTTAGGTAGTCCGCCATCTAGCACTTTGGTTTTTGTGACCATCGGACTAGAGGTCCTTCATGGATCACTGAATGCATGTGGATATATAGCAGGCCCTTTGTAACCAGTGGAGTAGCGAGGAGTACTCTGGTAGATGGCAGAGAGCCTAGTAGAATTAGATTATCTAGCAGAATTCGATCAGGCACATGATCGGCTCGGTCGGCACACATATTGTGGCTAACAAATTGGTAAGAAATCAATACCAAAAATTTTCACTAAAACTATAAAACTTCTTATATGCATGTTTTAAGTAATTTAATTTTATTATTTATTTATTGTAGATATAGCAGTTGGGTCGTCCATCAAACCAGTTGCAGTTGTGGCGGACTACATGTTAATCTAGGAGGACTGATGACTATTTAGATTCTACATCACGATAGATTATGGTAAGAACTTCAAACTTTATTTACTAATTAAGTTGTTTCAAGATCTAATTTTTATATTAGAACTAATGTATTTCTTAACTTTGCAGATGCATTACGCGGTGTACGTAGTTGAGAGGTATTGCAATGATCCATCTTCTCACCCTCTCTTGATCTTGAGGGATGGCTCAGTGTCATCAGGGGTGAGTAGGAGCCAAGTTATAGGATTCGACTACAGCTTCGATCCTCCACCATCTCGATATTTTTTGGCATCCTCATAGATCTCAATGTCCTAAACATGGAGCGATGTGTATATGAAGGAGATCGTGCAGAGGCTTTTGAGCTAGCAACCTTAGAGCCTCTTAGATACCATCCGTGATACGGTCGTAGAGCTTCTTCGGGACCTCCAGCTGTATGATCAACTAGGCTCGTCGTCTTAGCCATCATATCAGATAATTATATTACTAAACTCTTTTATTTATTTTAAGTTTTCATATTTAGAAGCTTTATATATTTATTTTTGAGTCTAGAAAGGAGATCTAGAGGTTAAAATTTAATTTAACCATCCAATTGATGGATCGGGGGGTGTCTATAGCTCCGTATCATCGAATGGAATGGGTAGGAACAATTTGTTCAAGAATCGAAGTGAATCAAAAGATATGCTTCCATATTGAAACTTACTAATATTATTTTATTTTTTTCATTACAGAATGCTGGGACATCCGGCTCTTATCCATTAGCTACTGGAGAGGAGGAGAAGGTGGATGATGATGAGGATCGAATTTATTTTTTTATTGTATTATATTTTTTATACTTCTTGTAAAAAAATTATATAATTTATATTTTAATATAATATAATTAGTTTTTAATTTTTGATTGTCATATTATCTTTGAATTTTAGTTATAATAAGTATTAAAAATTATAATTCATTATGATTAACTAAAATAGATTTTAAAAAATATTATTATTAATTTTTAAAAAATAAAATTAACTATTATCATCGGTATTAGTAACGACATTCTCTGTCACTAATAATTATTAGTGATGGCATTAGTGACTGCTTGCTGTTGTTGGTATTTTTAAATAATTTTTTTTATTTAAAAATTAAAAAATTAGAGATGGCATTAGCTATGAAAGTACTATTGTTAGTATTTTTTATTTTTTAAAAAAAATAATTTAAAATTAAAAAATAATTAACGATGGAATTATTTCATCACTAAAGCTGTCGCTAATAGTCTTATTAGTAATGGCTAGATTTTTCATTGCTAATAATGGTATTTAGTGATCAAGAATTTTTAGATTGGCTTTTATGATGGGATTAGCAATGGCGGGGCTATTAGCGATGGTGGAAGGACTATTAGCGATGGCAGTTAGCGGTCGCTAGTAGTTTGGATTCTTATAGTAGTACCATCATCCACATGATCTGGAATGTTTCTTGAAAGTAAAAAATGATGAAAAAGTATGATGCTGGGCTCAAACCCAGCCAATACGTACATTGCGATAAAATCACAGATATATCACCATGAGTTCAAAACTATCGAGCATGGTGACATCTCAAAAAATTGAAGAAGGGTTACAAAGAAAATGTAGAGAGGGACCCTTAGTTCAGCCCGGAAGCATTCTTCATAGAAGCTTATCTGGCCTGTAGGAGGATGGCAAACCCGCTCGTTCACTTCTGGAACTTTTAGTTGAAACTCTCAAGGGATGTGAAACTGATTATGGAGCAGTATCACATCCATCTCCATCATCTCAAACTGGAAGGATATCGGAGCAAAGTTAGAGTCACCAGAAGAACCCATCTCTCTTTGAAGAACCAAAGAGAAATAGAGAAGAGGGAGAACCTACAGCTAAAGGACTTGCAGCAAAAGAAGACAGAGGAAAACCTTTACCTCCTATCTTGTCTAGGGTTTATGTAGACCTAAGTTCAGAAGATTTTTTGATGATTTCACTTCTCATAATATTAATTGCTGGAGGTGTGAACTAATAGATCTTGGACACATGGCAGTCATCGATTGAGCATAGTTCATGTCGCCAATATGGCAATTAATGCTAGCGGCAGACAAATCATGCCCTATGCTACATTTGAAGAGATGTGTGAAAACGTATGATGGTATTTGCCACATGGAAGCAATTCGGACTCTAATTTTTTCAAATTTCACATAATATTTAATAAGTATTTCTAAGGTAATAAACATAGCTCGAACTAAAGCTCGAGCTAAAACTCGAATTATAATTTAACTATAGCAAAGCTCAGAATCCGACTGATAAAGCTCGAGATATTACTCAGCTATTGAAATGCAGGCATCATTAACAAAATGGGCTTGTTCATTCATATAAAGATTTGATTACAGCGTTTAGATCAAAAAAAAAAAGAAAGAAAGAAAATACAGCTTCGAACTTATGCATATTACAGCCGACTTGCTTCAGAGCAGCCTTCTTTAGTATCGGTAGTCTTTTTTGTCTGAGTAGCTGCATTAAATTTGCTTACTTTGGTAAGGCACTTAGATATTTTTGTGAATTTTTTGTGCTATCATCTGTCACGGCCTTCAGACTTTCATCCTAGAAATTAGCTTGTAGAAGCTCGACACTATCGATAGAAAGGTGTGCTCGAGCCATGATCTTGCACCTCTTGAAGCTTGTAGAAAATACTGTCTTGCAGGCTTAGCTTATGATTTTGGTTCTCCTTTTTGTCAACTAGTCCACTCTCTGAAGAGCATTCTTAGTTGGGAGCTCCTGGCTTGTGAGTTGGCCAAAGAGGAGGGTTTGGCTTTCTTTGCTCAACTTCAACTTCTTCTCTAGATGCTCCACTCTTGATAGAGCCTCCTAAAGCTCGATTTGAGGTGTAGATCACTTTTAGATTGCCTGCACCCTCTTTGAAGAAGAATCTCTGCACCCTCTTTGAAGAAGAATCTTCGACCCTCTAAGGTGTCCTCTCTCTATGACCCTCTCTATCGGAGATCTGGCCCTCTTAGCTGAGCTCCTGCTGGGACTTCTTGAAGAACGAACCTCAGGGGGGGGCTTTTTTCCCCTCTAAGCATCCTCCTTAGATGCTTGATATTGTCATGGGCTCGGCGGTAGTCTTTCTCGGCTCTAGACCTTTGTCTTTCGAGGTCTTCAATCTTCTTGTTGGCCCTCCTTATTTCATTGTTTTGGCGGTCAATCACCTCTTGAGCTTTACAGAGAGCCTCTTTAGAACAATCAATCTCCTTGACCAGTTCGACATTAGCGGTCTTCTCTTGCTCCAAGAGATAACCCAACTTGTCTATTTCTTCTTTTGCCTCTGCGAGCTCCAAAGCCAAAGCCTTAAAGGTGGTACCAATGACGAAGCTGGCTAGATAATGCCCCACCTGTACAAATAATGCATACAACTATATGAGTCATATGGGATTTCTTGCCATGGCTATAGGAAAGCACAAGGAGCCAAAGATTCCCTACCTAAGTAAAAGACCTAGGGCATCGATTATCTGACGTCGAGCCCTTTACCCATCCAAATTTTGCTTTTCATCGAGCGAAAGAAAGCTTTTCAAAAACTCTGCCACAGTCTTGTGATTCTCTATCGTAGATGGAGAAGAAGGCACCAGTTGTGAAGGTCCTGTTTGGAAAACAGCTGGAGGAAGACATAAGCTAGGGATCGTTTGCTCCTGCAGATTCCTAACATCTGTCGCCTCTGTTGATTCTAGAGGGTCGACCGCATCTATAGCCTCCATCTCCTCTACTGGAGGCTTCTCTACAAAAGTTTTTTCTACTAGGGATTCCTCTATGGAAACCTCTCTTGAAGGAATTGATGTGGCAGCCTTCACTGTTGAAGCCATGGGTCTAGCCACCAAAGGGGGATTTTTATCTTCTATACTTCCTGGAGTTGAAGAAAGTGGGGCTGAGAAAACAACAGCTGGAACCTTGATGATGATGCTTCTAGAAGCCGATGGATTGTCAGATGAAGCCTTGGCTTATCTCTTTCGGATCGACGATAGTTCCAACTTCCTTAGTAACTCAGGATTCATCCTATCTCTAAGGGTTGTAGCAAGAGTTCAGAATGGAGTTGCAGTCACTTTCATCGCAGTTGCCTCTTCAACACGCTCGATAAATGAGTTTTAAAAGAGAGGAAAGATGAAGACAAAAAAGCCACTACTTGAATTAAATTCTTTAAAACACCGACGGTTGGATGATCCCATCAATCATGGTTGTTTACAATAATTCCATGTGCTAAGCTAACGTCATCAACCTTAAATGCCAGAAAAATACATGCAAAAGCATGTGAGTGCACATTCTTAGATCCGAGGTATGACTTCAGAAATAGTCTTTTTGTCTGATTCTTAGCCTTAGGACTAGGGGGTAATGTTATAGTGGTGACGTGAATATCTCGAATCGATCATGATGATGCTACGAATACCTTGGATTAGTGTGCCATTATGAACATCTCAAACCACTTGAGCTATATATGTGGTTGCCGATCCAAATGCTGAGTTGAAATATATGGATCTAAGCTATTCGTGCCTAGTCTAACTAGCAGCCTGTTCAGTATGTGAACTTCCTTAGTTATCTCAGCCATCTAGTTTCTTGGCACGTGCAGCAATCATCCACCCTGAGTAGATAAGCTCGGAAGCAACTAACTCTTCTGATCTTGTGGGAGCACATAAAGGCTAGAATGTCTCACCCACAACAGCATATCTAATGGTCCAACAATCCCAAAACTGTAAATTCCCATGGTTGTTCGACCATTTTTATAAATAGCCAAAGCCTTGAGGATCTAGGTAAATATATAATCCATCTTAGTAAATCACTGGTTGCTTTTACTGTTCTTTGATTCTTGACTTGAGCATCAAAGGTTCTTGCTGGAACGAAAACCTCCGATCCAGACTTTATTTTATAGGTCACTCCAGCATCCCTGCCCAGAAACTCACCTTTCAAAACTCGGTCGCTCACCTTCCAACCTCAGTAGAATCTAGCAGCAACAGGATGAGAAGGCCATAAAATTTTATTTTATAACATAGTTATGGTTCAATTCTGCATTAAGTCAAAAACCTAAAGGTATTCCTCTGATGGGATGAGAGATGATTAATTGCTTCGGCTGTGTTTGTACTAGGGATCATGTAGATCCAATTTATTAAATATATTCTTGTATTCGCATGATCATATTTGCTGTAGACAGTTCAGCTCAGATTGCATGCCTTTTTTTCTTCATGGGATGAGGAAGAAAGATCCATCATGCATGCCCATGGTGTCTTGTTGGAAATAGGACATATAGATCCATCAATTTAATTTAATCTAATTTTATCCCTTGATTCTGAGGTTTTTTCTTGATATCTTGTTCTTGTTGCTAGACCTTACAAAGCAATGATGGAGTCAACGTATCTTGGGATGAGATCAAAGAGACCTGGATGTGTGAATGTTAATGTTCTACTTTCAGAATCTTTATTGGATCATAGAAATTTTAGGATCCAATTGGAAGTTTTATTTATTTTCCTTCTAACCTTGTGCTGAGGTAGGGTATTCTATTTCTCCATGGCTGAATCTTTACTAGAATTTTTGTTTGGGCATCTACTTTTAGAGTTGCAAATGGGTTGGGTTAGATTAGGTCATGAGTCATCTAGGCTCATCCGGTTTTTTAACTGAATTCTCATATTGGATCTAGACTCAACCAAATAGAAGATTAGGTTAGGTTTATGACCAAAATTTTTAATTCAACAAGTCATTTGGATCGGCTATGCATAACCCAGTCTAATTTGAAAAATTCGAATCTGGATCAGGTCCAAATCAAATATAGCCAGCAACAATTTAATTACTATATAGCCAACTATCATTAACTATACACAATAGATAATAAACAATATTATTTTCAAAATAAATTAAAATATAAAAATAATTTTAAATATATTTTTACGTTAAAAATCATATTTATATAAGTCTTAATTCATAACTTAGAGGCTCAAATAGGTTCACATTCTAATTATATACTAGGTTCAGGTCTAGTCGAGTTGGATTGGGTCATAAAGTAGAAGATCCAAAATTAATCCAGAAATCAAATAAATTGGGTTGGGTTAGATTGGATCCAAATTTAGTAAATTCAGATTTGACTTGACTTATAAAATAGAACCGGTCTAATTTTAGAATCCGGCCCTATGAGCTTTTATAAATAGGTTGGATCGGATTAGATCATTGGTGGACCTGAACTATTTGTAGCCTTATTTACTTTCCTACCGCTACCGCATTTGGCCAACACCTCCCTTGGAATAAAACCTAGCTGACTAGACTAGGTCCTCTCATTTGTAAGAATTTTTGCTTTTTATTTTCTGCTGCCTATCACTCTGTGTTCCCATGTGACTAGGATTAGATCCCAATTTAAAGCTTTGAATCCACTTGGATTCTCATACTTATTTGGATCGGTTCCTATCTTGTTTGGAACCATTTCTAACTTGACCTAGCTGATCCCTGGTTTCCTAGTTTTGTATTGACCACATCTTTTGTGTATCCTAATCAATTGCACCCCAAGCACATGTACGATACCTTAAATACCTTGGTTTCGGATCTGGAAAAGGATGGCATCAAGTTAAAATATCCTACTAATTGGGTGTTTGCTCCCAGGAATCTCTCTAGTTAGATGTCTAGTTGGATTAGGGCTCCTAAACCTATCTATTTTGAGATGAAACCTACGCACCATGATCCTATGAGTTTGGACCCTTTTGGGCAGCTAACCAAGCATGTATCTGAGCCAATTTGGTAGGGTGCAAGGATGCCTTCAAGGCAACCCTAACCAGCTAAATTAATGGCATTGACACAGCCTTGATTTAGAGCTTGGTAACTAGCAGTTCGTGCAGCAAGCTTTAGCTACATGTTTCCTTCCAAATAGGAAATTTTTCTGATGTCAGTTCTACTTTTGGCATAGATCCAGTTGGTTCTGAATCAGAAAGGAAGGGAAGCAATTTCAGTGAGGGATGTATAATTTTAAATTATAATTTAAGGGATGGATATTATATTATCTGGTATATGCTTAAAAAATGGGACTGAGATATGGGTCGGATTTAATGTATCTATATTTATATTTATTTTCTAAAAAAATATATATATGCATATAGATATTAGTCAGATGGAAATAAATTTATATTTATATTTATTTTAAATAGATATAGATACAAATTAAATACGAGAAGTATGGATATAAATATAAGTTGGATAATTATGATTATAGAATCAAAGATATTACTAAGTAGATGATAAAATAAATTAATAGCATGTTAATGTTGTTATATATTTCTTTTAAAAATTAATGAATGATATATAAAATTAAATAAGATTATAAATAGAATCAGATATTTAGATATTGATTAGATAGTTATCTATTTATATCCATATCTTTTTTATTTTTCTTGATGGGTATGGATACGAATATGGATATTAATTGGATACTTAAATTTTTCTTCATATCCTACTAAATTTAGATATGAAAATATATCCAAATGGATATTACTCGGTCCTCTTTCATCCTACTAAAAGTTTTGATGGACTATGTGGTTTTCACTTTCATCATGAGATGGTGCTAAATAGTTATAATTTGCAACATAGGATGATGGTTTCTTTTGGATTGATGGAACAAATACTGAAATAATCAGTGTTGATGCAGAAACTGATCGTCGTCGAAATTAGCTAGAGCGGAGGTGGACGAGGTGGCCGTCGGGGATCTGCAAAATGAAGTTCCGTCAGGAGCCGATGGGGGTGGCTTTGACAGGATCTTTCGACGATCAAGTCAGCTCTGGCCAACAGGAATGGAGTGCTCAGGGATGATTTCCGCAGAGCTTAGAGAAGAAGAGGAGAGCTTAGAGATCAGAGGTTAGAGTTGGCGTATCAGGAGGTTCCTTTTTATAGGCGGAGCTTGATGGCGACAGCCGTAGCCGCGTGGTGGTGGGCCACTCGAGGTTCGGTGAAGTCAGTCCCAAGGGGAGGGCGCTGTCTGCAGTGCCACCTACAATGGGTTGATGGTGATAGCCATCGCCGTCTGATAGTGGATCGCTGTTGTCTGTGGCAGATTGATGGTGACCGTTCGTCTAGCTTTAATAGCCATGGCTCTCAGAAAGCAGGCATTGATTGGACTTTGGCATATATCGATCCCAAAGGAGTTCGGACTCTCGAAGAGGAAGCTGGACCGCTGAGGAGTTCCGCTAAAGCCCGGCTGCTGGAAGTCCAAGGAGCTCGGCCGTTGGGAGTCCAAGGAGCTTGGCCACTAAGCAGTTCAGCCAAAGCCCAGCTGTTGGAAGTCCGCAGGAGCTCGGCTGCTAAGCAGTTCGAAGAAGTTCGGCCGCTAAGAGTTCGGTCGGCTGTAAGAGTTCGGCCAAGATCCGTCCGCTCAAGCTCTTCCATGGCTACTAGCCACATCAGGTTGGGCATCGAACTTGACTTCGGTAGGAGCGGAATTTATCCCCAACAATAGTCCCCCCACTTCTGAGTTCGAAACTCGAAGGAAGGGAGTACAGAAAAGACAACTGTCGAAGTCCTCTTCTGGGCTCCGTGCTGGTTCAGGTCGAAGCTCGGAGGAGAGATTTCATCTCTAGCCAAAGTTGGTGTGGTCGCTCGGGGGAGACCTTACCTCTGACGAGGTTGTCTCCGATCTTATCTTTGGTCGAGGTTGACTCCGAGGCTCGGGAGAGATCTCATCTCTGGTCGAGGTTGCCGTGATCGCTCGAAAGAGATCCTATCTCTGACCGAGGTTGGACTTTGCTCGTGTTAGGACGAGGTTCTCCTCCTGTTCCTAACGGGCTGTGGGTTCGACTTTGCTCGCGTTAGGACGAGGTTCTCCTCCTGTTCCTAACAAACTGTGGGTTCGACTTTGCTTGCATTAGGATGAGGTTCTCCTCCTGTTCCTAACGGGCTGTGGGTTCGATTTTGCTCACGTTAGGATGAGGTTCTCCTCCTGTTTCTAATGGATTGTGGGTTCAACTTTTGCTCGCATTAGGACGAAGTTCTCCTCCTGTTCCTAATGGGCCACTCGCGTTAGGACGAGATTTTTCGAATCTCGGGAGAGATCTTATCTCTGACCGATGTTGGCTCGGTCGCTCGGAAGAGATTTTATCTCTAGCCGAGATTGCCCACGGTCGCTCGGGAGAGATCTTATCTCTAGCCGAGGTTGTCGCTCGGAGAGATCTTATCTCTGTGTGGCTCGAGAGAGATCTTATCTCTAGCCGAGGTTGTCGCTCGGGAGAGATCTTATCTCTAGCCGAGGTTGTCACTTGGGAGAGATCTTATCTCTAGCCGAGGTTGTCTACGGTCGCTCGGGAGAGATCTTATCTCTGATCGAGGTTGACATCGATCGCTCAGGAGAGATCTTATCTCTAGTTAAGGTTGTCTCGGTCGCTCGGGAGAGATCTTATCTTTGGCCAAGGTTGTCTACGGTCGCTCAGGAGAGATCTTATCTCTGACCGAGGTTGACATCGGTCGCTTGGGAGAGATCTTATCTCTCACCAAGGTTGACATCGGGAGAGATCTTATCTCCGATCGAGGTTGAAGGTCTTTGACCTGTCCGTGTTAGGACAAGGTTCTCCTCCTGTTCCTAATACGGTGACTATTAACTGCTTCTTTTTCTGTCATCACATAGTTTTGGCATCCAAAAATAATATTATTGAAAGGGAAGAATTTTATTGAAAGAAAGTTACTGGCAACGCATTCCCGAATTCCTTATGTTTTAAGGTCGTGGTAGCGTTATTCTTCCGCGTTTCTTCATGCGGACGACCTTTTTTATTTCACGCTGGCCTCCTCAATTTGGAGCATGCTTCTCTCGATGCTGGGAGGTGTCGAATCATCGATGTACCAAGTTCCTCCCTAGGGTAATGTTGATGATGCTGTGAGGTGGCTGACCTTATCATTTTTGATTACGGCAGCACCCTTAGCCGATCTTCTCCTATCGAAGGAATTTACCCAGCCGCTCCTTTTTGACGAGCTCCTCAATTTCGTCTCGAAGCTGGATGCATTCCTTAGTGTCGTGGCCGTGGTCGCGATGGTAGAGGCAGTACTTGCTTCAATTGCGCTTATTTGGGGGAGATCGTAATCCTTCTGGTCTTGGCAGCTGGTTCTTAACTTCGGTGAGAATCTGAGTTCGAGGAGCGTTGAGGGAGGCATAGTCGCGGAACCTTTCGATAGGAGGGCTTCTTCGCGCGCCTCTGTCGGGACTTCCTCGGTGGCGAGCTCGAGGAGTTCAAGCCTGCCTGCTTTCGGAGGGAGTCCGTGAGCGTGGCCGAACTTCGCTTAGCTCTCCATCATCTGCCAGCCGCTCTTTTAAGG
The DNA here is from genome assembly GCA_006176705.1 of Cocos nucifera. Lineage (NCBI taxonomy): Eukaryota > Viridiplantae > Streptophyta > Magnoliopsida > Arecales > Arecaceae > Cocos > Cocos nucifera. The sequence goes on from QRFJ01007006.1 coordinate 82,279, forward strand.
CTTCTTCGTCCTTCAACTTGAAGGCTTCTTCCGCACGGGCATATCTCTCAGCCTGAGCCAGCAGATCGATGAAGTCCCTGGGATACTTTTTTTTCAGAGAGAACAGTAAGTCATTTTTCTGAAGGCCGTCCTTGAGTGCGGCCATTGCAATAAACTGGTCCAAGTTCCAAACTTCCAATGCTGTGGCATTAAATCGGATGACGTAAGCCCGGATGGATTTTCCCTGCTTCTGCTTGATATTCATCAGAAAATTCGAACCTCAGCGCGGACGTTGGCTGCTGATGAAGTGAGCCGCAAACTGGCTGCTCATCTGATCAAAAGAGAAGATCGTACTCGGCTTCAATGCCAAGTATCAATTTCTAGCTGCTCCCTTTAAGGTAGATGGAAAAGCTCGACACAGTATGGCGTCTGAAGCACCGTGGAGTAGCATCATAGCACGGAAGGCCTCCAAATGATCAACCGGATCAGAAGTTTCATCGTAGCTTTCAAGTTGAGGGAGCTCGAAGTTCGGTGGAACGGATTCTTGCATAATTTGGAGGGAGAAAGGAGATTCGGCGTGGACGTCGGCATGACGGCCGGGGCGACGTGGCCGAGCTCTTCAATCCATCGGTTCATCTCCCTCAGTCTGTGATCGAGGGCGTCGTCTTGATTGTAGATCTTGGGAGGCTTCCGACTACAAATGGAAAAGGTCTCCCCAAGAAGAGAACTATGATCCGAACACGGATCCTCGGTTCTCTGTTTTCTCTTTTCAGGGGCCATGGGTATGTTGGCCCTGGTACTCTTCCTTGGGGCCGATTTTCAATATTTCGATGATGAGTTTTTCGGTGGAGTCGCCACCGGGGCTGCTGTACGGTCTGCATTGCCTCCGTGAGGCCACGGACCTGTCGGACGAGCAAGTCGAACTGCTTCACATCCACCGTGGGTACAAGTGGAACCTGAGCTACCGGGGCTGAAGCAGGAACAGACGAATCTAGATAGGATCGGACCACGACGGCCGTCAAGCGCTGAGTCAAAGCTCTCCTGGGAGGTATTTTCTCCTGGAGAAAGAACTCTAGTGAGGAAGAAGAGAGATCTCCGGAGAGAGAGAAATCATCGTCGAGCACTCCTTTAAGAATAAGCGAACCTCGGAGGTTTGGGGTGGCCCTTTCTCTAGCACTAATCTGTTGACGCAGAAACTGATCGTCGCCAAAATCAGCTGAAGCGGAGGTGGACGAGGTGGCCATCGGGGACCTGCAAAATGAAGTTCCGTCTGGAGCCGATGGGAGGTGGCTCTGGCAGGACCCTCCGACGATCAAGTCAGCTCTGGCCAACAGGAATGGAGTGCTCAGGGATGATTTCCACAGAGCTTAGAGAAGAGGAGAGCTTAGAGATCAGAGGTTAAAGTTAGCGTATCAGGAGGGTCCTTTTTATAGGTTGAGCTTGATGGCGATAGCCGTAGCTGCATGGTGGCGGGCCACTCGAGGTTCGACGAAGTCAGTCCCAGGGGGAGGGCGCTGTTTGCAGCATCGCCTGTAACGGATTGATGGTGACAGTCATTGCCGCCTGATAGTGGGTCGTTGTCGCCTGTGGCAGATTGATGGTGACCGTTCGTCCAACTTTAATAGCCATGGCTCTCAGAAAGAAGGCATTGATTGGACTTCGGCATATATCGATCCCAAAGGAGTTCGAACTCTCGAAGAGAAAGCTCGATCGCTGAGGAGTTCTACTAAAGCTCGGCCGCTGGGAGTCCAAGGAGCTCGGCCGCTAAGCAGTTCGGCCAAAGCCTGGTTGCTGGGAGTCCGCAGGAGCTCGATCGCTAAGCAGTTCGAAGAAGCTCGGCCGCTAAGAGTTCGGCCGGCTGTAAGAGTTCAGCCAAGACTCATCCGCTGAAGCTCTTCCGTGGCTACTGGCCGCATCAGGCTGGGCACCGAACTTGACTTCGACAGGAGCGGGATTTATCCCCAATAATCAGAATGAAGTGTTATAGTATTTCTTGGGAGCTATTGATCTCATCAAGATCCTCTTTTCAATAATAGCAAAGTTCAATCAATTTTGGGATCAGAAATGGGTAGTTCATGCTTGTCACTGATATGGTGGTAGAAAATGATGTTAATGTATGTAACTGGTTTTTATGGTGGTTAATTATTTAAATTTCAATTCCTTAGGATGCTTTACAGGGCCATCATAAAGGATTGGGCATTTGCCTTCATCCATGGACCAATCTATTTTATGTAATCTATCTTGAAGGAGAGCCAACTGCTCTCCCAAGATGCCATCAGTCAGGAGCTGAGCGTGCCATGCGTCGACTTCAGTGCTCTCCATATATAGGGAGCTAGGTGTGCCATGCATCGACTTTAGCGCTCTCCTAGGATGCCATCTACCGGGAGCTGGGCATGCCACGGTTGATGTACAATGTTGCCACGCGGCGCTCTGCTGCTTTTTAACGAGATGCTATTGAATAGTCAAGCTAGAAAACATTAAAATAAAAGGGAACGGGAAAATGAGCCATGGAAGCTGCCACATGCTGCTCATCCGAGCATTAGCGTGTTGCTATTAATGGATGGCGGCCATCATCAATCGATGCACTAGAACACCTGTGGAACACTCAATCAAAAGAATATTAAAAAGTATGAAAAATGTGGCGTTGTAGAATAGCCAGAGAAAAAAAAAAATGCTGATCGGTGTCCCTTACCATCGAATTTAAGACGGCTTTTAGAAAATTAAGCTAAGCTTGGTAAGTTTTGTGCTCCTATAGCTTCATAGTACAGAGGAAAATGAAGTTGGGGTACCATGGTAGAGGGGATGGTTCAGGATGACAAGGATGGACAAGCAGTGGGCGTGCACCGAAGGGTGGAGAGGAGGCCTGGCAACCCATTCCCTTGGTCATTTCAGCATGGCTGAGCCATGTATAAAACTTTCTCGGCTATGTCATCGACCAAGCTTCATTTTGATCTGCGATCAGCCATGTATAAAACTTTCTCGGCTTTGTCATCGACCAAGCTTCATTTTGATCTGCGATCAAGGTGAGCTTTTGTAGTAGTTTATTTTATCCCTTCCATGTTTAAGCACCTATCGGAGGAACTAATGAGAGGTGGCTTGAAGGACATTGTAGCCTTTTCTTTCCCATTCCACATCATCTGAGCAGCAAGAGATTTGCTTAAATCTTGCCGGAAGGTTTCTACTCCCTATCACGCGTTGCTATCAGTGGATGGCAGCTATCGTCAACCAATGTTGCATCATTTGAAAAAGGATAGAAGAAGATTGAGAGAGAGAATGAGGTGAGGATTGTGTGGTTGGGATGTTGCTGCCGATGGGATGGCAGCCATCACTTTCCAATGTATTGTGAGATGGAGGGTAGAGAGAGAGAGAGAGAGAGTCAAATATGTGCGGGGGAGAGCGAAAAGAGAAGAAGAAGGATTCAGGACTAAGAAGAAGGGAGAGAGAAAATAATGGATCACGATATGGGTTGGGAAATAAAAAAGAAATAGAATAGAACTCATAGTGTTTGCCAAAAAAAAAAAAAAGGTTAAATCCGGGCGGTAGCTGGATCTGTATGGACTGGGGAAAGTAAATATGGATTGGGCTTTAGTCCAAAGCTTCCGTTAAAAAAAATAGTTGGAGCTTGGACTGAGGCTTGGGCTCATCCTGAGCTCAATGAATAGTGCAAAGATGGGTCAGACATGGGTGGGCACAGACAGATGTAGGTGAGCATGGGAAGGAAAAAAAAGATGGTGTAAAATAGGCTGCAGTTGGTTCTATATGGATCGGGCCAAGGTAAATATGGATAGGGCCTCGATCCAGAGATTCAATTAAAAAAAAAAAAAAAATGAAGTTTACGATCGAGGCCTAGGCTCATGGTTGAGGCTTGGGTAGGGATTTGGGCCAAATCTTGGGCCGAGGCTTGGATTGATGCCTAAGATCAGGCTAGGGGTAACTAAGCATGGCCAGGTCTCATCCAAGCCTAGGTCTCATTTTTTTATGGTGGGCTTTGGGTTGGACTAGCAGCCCGGCTGTGGAGGATGTGCTAGCTAGGGTTTGAGGGGAGGAAAGGAGGAAGAGATAGATAGCCGTCGCTAAAGAGAAGATCCAGTGATGGTCCGGCTATGGAAGTGGGGTGGTCGTGCTTGGATAACATTGTCGGAGAGTTGGTGAGGGAAGAAAATAAAAAAAAAGTTTTACCTGAGAGATAATCGATGGATGTAGGAGGTGGTCGTTGTGCTTGGATGAAGTCGTTGACATGTTGGAATGTTCCGCTTTTGAGGCTAAGCACATCCATGGGACTCATGGAACATGGCATGGTGATGACATGTTGGGAAATAGCAATTGAAGAAGGAATTGGAGGAAATTGGAGTAAATCTTGGTGGGGTTGAAGAAGAATCCTAAAGGGAGAACGGAGGTGGAGAAGAGGGTGAGATTAGAGTTGATTTCTTTGAACTATAAAGTTGGAGAAAGTCATTGAAGGTTATTGCCGGATCTTGGTTGAAGACGAATGGAGAAGAGAGATTGGACTTCCTTGGAAGAGAGAGAAGAAGAAGAGATGGAAGAAGGAGATGGATGTTGGTGGAGGAAGGAAATGGATTGGATGGAGAGGATGGGGTCAGTAAAGAGATGTGATGGAGGAAGGAGGTGGGGTTCGGTGGACAGATCATGTTGGTGTAGAAATCTATGAGAACGCCAGAGGTAGTTGGAGTTGGAAAGATGAGGCCACTGACTGGACCTGCAAAATAAAATTCTAACTGGAGGTGGGTGGCTTCGGTAGGATCCTCCGACGTTCAAGTCAGTTTTTCGGCCAATTGGAATAGAGTGCTTAGAAAAACAGAGAAACAGAGTAACGAAAAGAAAAAGAAAACATAGAGAAAAATATATTTAGAGGATTTCTTTTATAGACGGAGCATGTAACAAATTAATAGTGACGGTCGAAATCATCTGATAGTGGGTTGTTCAGACCACGTGGAGTTTATTATAGAGGATAAGTTATCATTTATCGTGACTTGTAGGTATTTGAGATCCATTTGTTGGAGTTTGGACATAGGTTGAAACTTCTATGTATGTAGTGAACTTGTTAACAATCGAGGTCGGTTGGAGCGATGTCTAGCAACTTCAAAGAGTTCGAAAGCTTTCTGAGTCATGTGCAGGTAGGTGTCTCTTAAATTAGGATCTGAAGTATTATGCTTCATCCTTCACTGAGCAGTTGTCATGAATTAATGATTCGATGAGGTTCTTTTAGATGGCTCTAGCTAATAGGCATAACATGGACTAAGTAGGTCCACAACTGGCTAGAAGAAGTTCATTCTGAAAGATATTCGAATGGAAAGACCTCGGTTGAAAGAAACACGACTAGAAGAAGTATGTCTAAAAGGAGTCTAATTGGAAGGAGCGCTGCTGGATGGAGCACGACTAGAGGAGTTCATCCAAAAGGAGTTCGACTAGAAGGAGCACTGCTGGATGGAGCGTGATTGGAGGAATTCATCTAGAAGGAGTTCATTCAAAAGAAATTCGACTGAAAGAAGCTCAACTGAAAAGAGCGCTGCTGAGAGGAGCGCGATTAGAAGAGTTCATCCAGAAGGAGTTTGATTGGAAGAAGTTCGACTGAAAGGAGCGCTGCTGGGAGGAGCAAGACTGGAGGAGTTCATCCGGAAGAAGTTCATCCAGAAGAAGCTCGATTGAAAGAAGCCTGACTAGAAGGAGCGCTGCTAGGAGGAGCGCTGCTGGAGGAGTTTATTCGAGAGGAGTTCATCCAGAAAGTTCAATTAGAAGGAGTTCGACTGGGAGGAGCTTGACTGAAAAGAGTGCTACTGAGAGGAGTGCGACTGAAGAAGTTCATTCAAAAGGAGTTCGTTCAGAAGGAGTTCAACTAGAAGGGGCGCTGTCCGAAAGAGTTTGACTGGAAGGAGCATGTTGTCCGCAATATATGACTTCAACTATTTTCAAAACTTATCACCAATCAAGATCACGAGGGTGGAACTTTGGTTATGTCATTCATTCTAAGTTAAGAAGCAAGGTTAATTAAATAATAGTTCTCCCCTACTATTTAAGATCATCCGATCGGGTTTTATTATGCTTTTGTTAAGTTCCGTGGTATGGACTCATTGTTGGAAGGATCGGTAAATTCTTTTAGAACGAGAGTTGACGGCTAAGAACTTCGACGGAGATTATTTTATCCCCAACACTTGTCCCCCTACTTTTGAGTTTGAATCTCGAATGGAGTATAGAAACAATCGTTGCAGCCGAAGTCCTTTATCAGCTTTTCATTCTCAAAAAATGAAATCTTTTAGCTTTTTTGAACTGGCATCGAGATTTAATACCGAATGACCTGAAAGGACAAATCTCCTCGAAGACTTGTCTGGCATGGAGCCCCATGTATGGTGCAATTATTGTTTCATCAGGCGCCAAGAATGAGTGGGGACACATGACGGGTTAGGGTCGGCTGAGGAGACCCTGCAATCATAACTTCCTTTGTTCCCATATGCCTATTTAAGTCCTTTTTCTCCTCTTTTCTAGTTCTTCATCTCTGCCTGAGTTTCTCTTCTTCCTTCATCCATTCTTTTCCATCTTCGGATGCTCCAACCTTCCTGTTGATTTTTTGGCCATCAACAATCGGTTCTAGCCCCCTCGACCACCTCATCTTGTTTCTTCTCGTCCACAATCCTTCTGAGCATCGGAGTCCCTCTCGGTCGCATCTTGTCTTTCGGTCATCTCCTTGCCGACCTAAGTTAGTCCTCCATCACCCTTTCTTCTTTTCTTTTATTTTTTGCTCCTTTAGTTTTCTATACGAGTTTCACTGTTCTTCCCCTAAGATTTTATAATCTTTTTATTATCATTTTTTTTTAAAAAAATTAAGTTTCTTTTGATTTGAATGTCTTTCGAAACTTTGTGGTCGTCTGGTTCTAGAAGTCCATCTGGTCTATCTTTCCAAGACCACAATTCCAAAGAAAAAATTGAACTTAGGGATGTACCCCGATCGAACTTCATACCCGAAACCATTCCATATTCCTTATCCTCGGATGACCTTGAAAGAGTAAGGGTGGTTTTTCCAAAGCTTGGGAGATTATGAAGGAGTCAAAGTGGTGGCTTCTGGAAGCTTGGATCAGCTGAAGTTGTATCAACTGAGAAGAAGGGCTGATACACTGTCGAGCTGGCTTGGATATAGGTTGAGCCAGCTCAAGAGGCTTGGATCAGCTGAAGTTGTATCAACTGATAAGAAGGGCTGATACACTGTCGAGCTGGCTTGGATATAGGTTGAGCCGGCTCGAGATGAGATCGAGCTGGCTTAGGTCAAAATTGAGTTAGCTCTCTCAGACAAACAGAGATGTATATTCAAAAATTTATGGCTTGACAAGCAGTCGAGTTGGCTCGAGTGTTCATCGAGCCAGCTCAAATAGGTGGATGGATGTGCATGGGTTTTTTTTATTTGGTCTTAGATTGGATCTAATCCAAGGGATCTTAAGGCTTGAGTTGAAAGGTCTTCAGGTGGCTAATTCATGTATAGGATTGGATCTTTAGTTCTAGGGATGAAAGCATGCAAAACATGGGCTTAGGTAAGTGCTTCCTGTTGCCCAGGGATGGCCATCCAAAAGGGAAGGTGAATTGGGTTTATAAAATTTTTGGCCAAATTATACTCTAAAATAAATATGTCCTTCTAATTATGAGAAACTTGAATGCGTATGGTGATTGAGCAATGTGTACTAGCGGAATTAAAAGCAATTAACTAATGCAAATATGTAAAGCAAATAAGAAAAGCAAGAAAAGCAAAACCACATAATAAACACACAAAGATTTTATAGTGGTTCAGTACAATCCTGCACCTATGTCCACTCCCTAAGCTATCTCCTTGAGAATTTAACTATAATCCAAGATTATAGTACGTTTGTTTTGACTCGAGATCACAAATAAATCCAGTTGGTTTTGTCGGGCTCACTAACCACAATCCTACATCGATAGTTTTCTCGGGTTTACTATCAATTCAGTTGGTTTTAACCTAGGAGAACCAACCACAATCTTTACACTATCCAATTTTCAGCTTGGACCAACTTACACTCTAAGTTTTTTTTTCTTAAAGAAACTTGTAAAGAAACAAAAATACAAGTATAAAATTCAACACAAAAACAAAAAAAAAGAACTTTTTTTAAAGTTTGATGGAGAGGCTGAAAGATAGTTCTTGAAGTTTTATATTGTCTCCTTTGAAAGCTAAGAGGAAGCTTGAATGAATGAGGATGATCATACTTTAAAGCTCTCTAAATTTGATGCACAAGGTCCTCTCTTTTCTCTTTTTTCCTTTAGATATTTAATGAACTTCACTATTTTGATGATTTCTACTTTTAATCCAGTTGATCTTTCTTTTCAAATATTTTTCTATCTTTTTATACTTTTTGTGATAGCTTGAGGATCAGTTCTAGCCGTTGGAAGCATTGAAATAGCCGTTGGAGTGGAGAAATGATCATTTGAAAAAGTTGTAGAAAACTAGCCATTACGATCACTGGATCGGCTCAGTTTTTGATTGGTCGGCTCAGTTCCCTGAGTCTTGAAAAATTAGTTTTTTGCACTTTCTATCTTTTGCTTCAATTGAGATGAGGTCAGCTCAGTCTCAGACTGGGTCGGTCTAGTTTGCGTGTCAAGAGTGCCGAGCAGCCCATTTCGAAAGTGGATGACCTAGGGATCGTCCTTTGGGTTGATCCTTTTGCTAAAACTTGATTTTCTTCTAATTTATGCATCCAAAAGTTATTAGACTACCTTCAAAAGATCAGAAATCTTCTAAGCTTGTTCTTGAGGCTTCTGAAATAGATTTTCTTCAATTTTATAAAATTATGATTTTGCCCCTTGTCATTTTTTCTTGATCTCTAATTTGATAAAATTATAATTTTAACTTGAAAATCTGAAAAGACCTACATCCATTTTTGAAACATATGGTTAAATACTTAAATTCTCAAAATTTGATAATCATCAAAATCAATCATGGGGTCAAAAATGTCCCCCTTTTTGATGATGGCAAAATTTTGAATATATGCATAAAATTATAATTTAAAATGTTTTAATAAATTAGCTAGTATAAATCATGAAGTGATAATATATATAAACATAAATGCACACTTTCAATTAATGTTTCACATAATTTATATACTTATACCAAAATAATATTTCAATTCAAAATAATGAGTATTAAGGTTCCAAGCATGAAATTCATTGAGTTTTTTAAGTATTAATTCTTTAAGCATATACTCAATATACCTCTTCCTCTTTTTGACAACATCAAAAAGCTCATAGGAAAGAATAAGAAAAAAATCATCAAAATTGACATCAAGACATTAAATTGAGAGATGTATCAAATTCATAAAGTCAAATCAAAGAAATCATCTCTCCTTTTGAATGAATATTTTTTTTTCAAAAATTAGCTTGAATTCAAATATTATAGACTCTCCTCCTTTTTAAATGAATATAATTTTTTAATCTAATTTTCAAATATGTACTTTTAAGCTTTAAGAAGAATAGAGCTTTTCAAAAAATTTAATCATGAAATCAAGCATAGTATATATTTTAATATTTAATCTTTTTTAAAAAAATATTTCAATCAATTAAGTTTGAAAAAAGTATGTATCGAGTAAAGTAAAATAAATAGAATCAAAGCAAAAGATAGTTATATTTTCAAATTTATTGCTTCGAGTAAAAATTACTTCAATACCAATTATTCATAAGAATTTTGCAATGCACATAAAAAATTTAGGATCAAATTTAAATTTTTAAATGAGTTTCAAAATTTAATTTAAAAATTTATTTTTTAGAGTAAGAATATATTTTTAAATTTAATTTAAGTCTAATCATTTGTCAAAAATGATCATGCAAATCAAGTTTAAAGTTTGGTACATGAAAAGTTCAGTATTATATTTATCAATGAGCTTTAAAATTATAAGAATATATTAAAATTAATTTATTTGGAGTAAGAATATGTCTCAAACTTTTTTTCACTTCAAATAATTTTCAAAAATGATTTGACAATCAAATCAAAAGCATATAGATCTAATGGAATCATCATATTAAAGCTCAAAAGGATAATGAAATCAATGTTCATTTACCTTAATATAAGCTAATTAAAATTTTCAATCAAAGCTAGATAATATCACTCCTCTTATTTTTCATAATTAATACTGGATAAATTTATTTTTTAATTTTTCTCCCTCCTTTTTCTTTCAAATCAAGCAGATTAAATATGAATTTAACTACTAAATTTAGATTTTCTAAATTTGAAAGATATTTTCAATTTCAAAGTTCTTTTCAAATAATTGGTCATTTCTTCTTTAATAATTTCTCTCCCTTACTTTAGCAAATAATGACACTTTAAAATTAAATATAATTTAAAAGTATAAGTATCAATTGGGTGAAATAAGCATTAATCAAATAAAACATTCACTCAATTAAGTTCAGAAAATATATGAGATTTTTTGAATTTATCTCAAGAGATATCATATCAAGAGTATATCAATATAAAATAAATTTGAGACATTATATCTAATTCTTTTATCAAAAAATAATACAATAACATATAAGTCAAAAATGATACCAATGATATCAAGAGTAAAAATTTTCTTAGAAAGAAACTTCTTGATACCAATTAAACTAAAATTTAGATCAAATCATGATTTTCTTAACAATTCAATACTATTTAAAGATTAATTTATAAATTTAGCTTGATATCAATGAATTTTGTTTTGAATTGATGAAGATAAATTGATTCAAATAAATTAATTTGAGTTGATATTAGCAAATCAGTTAAGATACACCATAAAAAGATTTTAAGTTATTCTTCAAAATATCATCTCTTCCTTTTCTTAAAAAGATCAAGCAATTAAACATAATATGAAATCATATTAAAGTTAATAGATTTAATCAAAATAATTTTAACAATCATTGATGGTATGATGTGAAAAAAAAGTTTAGATTATACCATGCATCAACATCCATCTCTTTTTATTTTTAAGGCATTCATAAAAATTTTCTTTCTTTCATTTCATTTGGATCCTTGATGCACCTGCAAAATCATTTACTAATTTTTAGTATCCAAATCATCCTAGATCCATGGAGGTTAGAGCTCATAGTTTTTTTTAGAACCCAAATTTATTTGATATAAATTTGGCCATTTCTTTTAATGTTGCATTCAGAAATTTTATGACCAACTTTATTATATTTAAAGTACTTAATTGAATAATTTTTAGTTGAAGCTTTGTTGAGCATATTTTTGTCAAACTTTTATTTTCTTATTGAATCATAACTAATTCTATATTTGTAAGAAATAGCTCTTTGATCATTTAAAATGGTTTGAAGCTTTTGAGATCAACTTGTAAACTTTTCAATTATGAACTTCAAGTTTTCAATTTCTTTCTCTAGTTTAACATTTTCTTTTAAAAGAGATTTTTCAAATTTATCCTTTTCTTTAGCAGAAAATCTTAGTTTATTAAGTTCTTTCAACTTAAGATTTTCTTTAATCATAGATTTTTCAGATTTTAAATTTTTTTTTTAACTAAGAAATTTTTAGATTTAACTATATTATCATTTTTCTTAGTTAGAGTTTTAATTTATTTCAAGAAATTTTCTTTTTCTTTAGCCATGTTTTTCATATTTTTCAAAAAATCTTTTTTTTCATTTAAAATCTTGTCCTTTTGTTCAGCCAAAGAAAGATTAAATTTTTTAGGTTCTTTATTTTATAGCCTTATCTTCTTATGTTCATCCATTAAGTCATTGAAGACTTCATATAATTCATTAAAAGTAAATTCAGAGGAGTGTTCATGATATATCTCGTCATTTTGAGCCATGAGGCAACAACTTGCTATACCTTCCTCCTCTTTTTCATTCTTCTCTTCTTTGCTTTGCTCCTCCTTAATCAATACTTTTTTTTCTTTATTTCTTTTTTTTTTCTTTTCATCCTCATGAGCCATGAGGCATATGCTGGGGAGAGCTTGATTATTCTCTTGGGAGCTTGGTTCTTCTTTTCGACCGGCTTCCTCAAAAGTCATTTTCAATTTCTCCCAAACTTGTTTTGCTAAAATACAAGAAGAAATTAGATTGAACTCATTTATATCTAATAAAGAATAAAGTATATTTAAGGCCTTAGCATTTAATTATATTATTTTTTTATCATAATCTTTTAACACTTTAGGGGTGTGTGAGCCATCAACTATGATCCTTCATAGACTATAGTCATGTGCTTGTACAAAAATTTTCATCTTAATTTTTCAATAGGTATAATTTGAGCCATTAAAAAGTGGAGGTCTATCTATAAAATGGCCTTCATTAAAAAAATATTCTATTTTGGATTGCCAAGATCTTTAGCTTCTGGCGATTAGGTCAATAACTAATAACAGAGCACCTGCTCTGATACCACTGATTGCCCAGGTATGGCCATCCAAGAGAGAGGATGAATTGGGTTTATAAAATTTTTGGCCAAATTATACTTTAAAATAAATATGTGCTTCTAATTAAGATAAACTTGAATGCTTTTGGTGAATGAGCAATGTGTAGCAGCGGAATTAAAAGCAACTAACTACTGTAAATATGTAAAGCAAGGAAAGCAAAATCATAAAACAAACATACAAAGATTTTATAGTGGATTGGTGCAATCCTGTACCTATGTCTACTCTCCAAGCTATCCCCTTGGAAATTTCACTATAATCCAAGATTACAGTATGCTTGTTTTGACCCAAAATCATAAACAAATTCAGTTGATTTTACCGAGCTCATCAACCACAATCCTACATCGATAGTTTTCTTTGGTTCACTATCAACCTAGTTGGTTTTAACCTAGGAGCATTAATCACAATCTTTACAGTATCCGATTTTTTGCTTGGACCAACCTACATCTTAAGTTTTTTTTTTCTAAAGAAACTTGTAAAGAAACAAAAATACAAGTATAAAATTTAGCACAAAAGTAAAAAAAAAAAAACTCCTTTTGAAGTTTGATGGAGAGGCTGAAAGATGGCCCTTGAAGTTTTGTATTCTCTCCTTTGAAGGTTGAGAGAAAGTTTGAATGAATGAGAATGATCACACTTTGAAGCTCTCTAAATTTGATGCACAAGGTCCTCTCTTTTCTCTCTTTTTCTTTAGATATTCAATGAACCTCACTATTTTGATAATTTCTACTTTCAATCTACTTGATTTTTCTTTCCAAATATTTTTCTAGCCTTTTATACTCTTTGTGATAGCTTGAGGATCAATTCTAGCCGTTTAAAGCCTTGAAATAATCATTGGAGTGGAGAAATGATCGTTTGAAAAAGTTGTAGAAAACTAGCCATTATGATCACTGGATCGGCTCAGTTTTTGATTGGGTCGGCTCAGTTTATAGTTGGATCGACTCAGTTCCTTGGATCTTGAAAAACTAATTTTCTGTACTTTCTATCTTTTGCTTTCACTAAGACTAGATCGGCTTAGTCTCGGACTGGATCGGTCTAGTTTACATGCCAAGCGTGCCGAGCAGCCCATTTCGAAAGAGGATGACCTAAGGATCGTCCATTGGGTTGACTGTTTTGTTAAAACTTGATTTTCTTCTAATTTATGCATTCAAAAGTTATGGAACTACCTCCAAAAGATTAGCAATCTTCTAAGCTTGTTCTTGAGGCTTCCAAAATAGATTTTCTTCAACTTTATAAAATTATGATTTTGTCCCTTGCCACTTTTTCTTGATCTCTAACTTGATAAAATTATAATTTTAACTTGAAAATCTGAAAAGACCTACATCCATTCTTGAAACACATGGTTAAATACTTAAATACTCAATATTTGGTAATTATCAAAATCAATCATGGGGTCAACACTTTCTTATATGTGTTGGCCTGGGAATGATTTTTAGAATTGAGTCATGTTAACTCAAGATGTTTATATAAACTTTGTTTATGTAATACTTTTTGACTAGAGAATACAGAAATTTCTTTTCTCCTTGAAACCCTAATCTTCTCTCTCTGGATTTGTCGCCCATCTCTTGGTGTCTATTCATCAGGGCTACTGCCTTTTTCTGGTTAGAAGTCTTTGGTTGCTGGTTCTAGATATTCTAATCTTTAGTGAATCAATTCTTTATAATTGGTATCAGAGCTCAGGTCATGTGGAGGAAGAAGAAGATCGTAGAAGAAAGAGATCTATAAAGGTTGAAGTTTCAGCAGGATCCTATCAAGGTATTTCTCATCTATCTTGATGATTTTGCTACTGTGTGACATGGATCCGGTCATGGAAAGTAGCATAAAGATGAAAAATTTGACGAGAAATGGAGCTTTTCCACATGGAAAGTTCATGTAGAGAATCTTCTTGTGTAGCATGAATTAGATCAACTTTGAATAATAGGCCAGAAGGGATAATAGATCGATAATGGATGTCGATGGAGAAATGGGCATGTTTTGCGATTAGAGGTTGTTTAGTAGACTCGGCCCTCTATTTGGTGCTGGAAGAGAAGATTTCTAAAGGACTTTGGTCAAAGTTTTAAGATCTTTATATGGGAAAGGACATGTGCAACAAACTTATGTTGAAAAAGAGGCTGTATAGCCTTCGCATGGTTGAAGGTGGAGATGTCCTCAATCACATACGTTGTTTGATCAAGTGAGCAATAAATTACTAAATATTGGGATAACGATGGAGGAGGATGATAAATCATTGCTATTATTTTGTTCATTGCCCCCTTCTTTTGATCCGCTAGTCACGACACTACTCTATGGAAAAGAGACACTGTACTATCAAGACATTGTCTCAGTGCTGCGCACAAATGAGCAGAGAGAGAAGATGACCAAGAATGATATTCTCTAGGAAGGTTTGACTGCAGGGGAGAGATCTAGAAGAGAAAGGATAAGGGAAAAATCAAGAGGGCGATCAAAGTTTCAGAAAGGTAGAAAACAAGTAAAGTGTTATAAGTACAACGAGATCGAGCTTTTGCATCATGATTGCTTGTAGTTGAAGAATCAAAAGCGAGAAAATGGAGGATCATATTATCTAAGTACAGTTATTGATCTGGAGGTGGAGGATGACCTCTTGGTGGTTGTCGAATGGTGATAGGTAAAGCATAGAAGTTTGGATCTTGGATTCAACCTGTTCGCATCACTACACCCCAAATCGGTCTTGATTTTCTACACATACTAAGATTGATGGGGAGAGTATGACACTTGGAGATGATCATCTTTATAAGGTTGCTAGTATTGGGATAATTAGGATGAGAAACTCCTTTGGCTCAGTCAGGACAACTATTTATGATAGTAAAAGAAGAATGTTATGTGGATTAACGTTGCTAGCATGTTCAACTTTAATTAAAGTAGTTTGTGCTCGATTGCAATGTGTGCTAGCATGTTCAACTTGCAAACATGGTCTAATCTGATTAGACCGTTGATCAATTCTCTTTGTGTGTGACCCATTGGGTTCCACATCTAATCAGCAGTGAGTCTAGGGTGTGATTTGACCTAATCTGGTTAGAACTCAACCAAACCGATTTAGGTCAAAACTAGCCAACCCAATTTGACTTAATTTAGAACACTTTCTAATTTAATGATCAAATTAAAATTTTAACTTGATCAAACCCACAAGACATGATTGACAGTCTAGCAACGTATCATGACTACCTGAAAGATGTGAAATTTTGATGAAAATATCCAAAAATATTCCTTCAGTGAAAATTTACCATGCAACTAGATCCTTCGATCTTCCTGCATCCTGAATATGACTCTGGGTATGGAAATATGTCAATCCCCAATATCATATTCATTTCTCTTTCAATCTTATGATGAATGATTCATTTAATGAAATATTAGAAATCCATTTCTAATTTTCATCATGCTTTGATCAAAGTCTTCCTGAATCATTATTTGTTTGAAGTAGGTAGGATGCTATTTCCTCTTACCAGGAGTGATCGATTCCATTGTTAACCTACTCACAATCTTCATATATATAATCTATACCATATCCAGATCATCCCGTACATAACTAAGTCATGAATGAGTATGAACCAAAATATGGATTTATATATATAAGATTCTATGGTAGTTTCAGGTCAAAGGATTACATGCACAAATTCCACTATGAGAACCATCTATTGACATGTAGATAAGACTCCATTAGATATTCTCAATTTGGATCAATTCAGTGAACTCATTCTCTAATGAGCACCCACATTCTTGTATTAGTGTCATACACAAGTTATTGTGAGATCAATCATCCTCTCATTTGAGCATACAAAGAATGTGCTAGTCTTACCGAAAAACATTGATCCCTAACTCAATGTCCCATCGACTAGGAATATTTAAATTAGGGTTTTAAGATTTTAGATCTCACTAGTATGATCTCATCATAATCCTAAAATCATAGCCCTAATTTATAGGGTTCATCATAATCTTAAATAAATAATAAGACACTGCATATGATGAAATAAATGCTTTTTATTAAAAATGTCATTACATGAGTCTGGAAGACAAAGAACACCCAAAAATAAATTGGCTTGAGGGCATATTCCTTTCAATCTCCCACTTGCACTAAAGCCAATCGCCCTTATGTTTTAATCCCATACAATCAAGGTGGCGATCAAACAGTTGCAGTGGTAAAGCCTTAGTGAATGGGTCTGCTATGTTGTTCTTTGTATCCACTCATTCTATGACCACATCTTGTCTTTCAATAATTTCTCGAACGAGATGGAAGCATCTCAGAATGTGTTTGGATTTATGATGAGACCTTGGTTCCTTTGCTTGAGCTACAGCTCCAGTATTATCACAGTAAAGTGGTACTGGATTCTTAATTTCAGGAATAACACCTAATTCAGTGATGAACTTCTTCATCCAGACAGCTTCCTTGGCGGCTTCACTTACAGCTATGTATTCTGCTTCAGTGGTTGAGTCAGCTACAGTTGGCTGCTTAGTACTCTTCCAACTCACTGCTCCACCATTCAGAGTAAAGACATACCCTGAAATGGATTTGCTATCATCTGGGTCTGATTGAAAACTAGAGTCAGAATATGCTTTCAGTTTAAGATCAGAACCACCATATACAAGAAAAATATCTTTAGTCCTTCTTAAGTACTTAAGAATATTTTTCACAGCTTTCCAATGATCCTCTCCTGGATCAGCTTGAAATCTACTTGCAATGCCTAAAGCATAAGCAACATCAGGCCTTGTACATAACATGGCATACATTATTGATCCTACAGCCGAAGCATAAGGAATAGAACACATTCTATTTCTCTCTTCTGGTGTCTTTGGAGACATCTTTTTAGAGAGATGTATGCCTTGACTCATGGGTAAATAACCTCTTTTACTCCCATCCATACTGAATCTTTTCAGTATTAAGTCAATGTACCTTGATTGGGACAAGCCTAGCATCCTCTTAGATCTATCTCTATAGATCTTTATTCCTAGTATATAGGATGCTTCTCCCAAATCTTTCATGAAAAACTTATTTGATAGCCATAATTTGACTGATTGTAACATTGGGATATCATTCCCAATGAGGAGTATGTCATCTACATACAGAACCAAGAATACTATTGTTCTCCCACTAGTTTTCTTGTACACACATGGTTCATCCACATTCTTGATAAAACCAAACTCTTTTATTGTTTCATCAAAATGGATGTTCCAACTCCTTGATGCTTGCTTTAATCCATAAATGGATCTCTTAAGTTTGCATACCTGATTTGGTCTCTCATTTGACTCAAATCCTTCTGGCTGTGACATATAGACTTCCTCCTCAAGGAAACCATTAAGGAAGGCAGTCTTTACATCCATTTGCCATATTTCATAGTCGTGGTATGCTGCTATAGCAAGCATAATCCGAATAGATTTGAGCATGGCAACAGGTGAAAATGTTTCATCATAATCAATCCCTTGTTTTTGCCTAAAACCCTTAGCCACCAATCTGGCCTTATAGGTTTCAATTTGACCATCTGCTCCAATCTTTTTCTTAAAAATCCATTTGCATCCAATAGGATTTATATCCTCTGGTGCATCCACCAAAGTCCATACTTTGTTGGTGTGCATGGATTCTATTTCGGATTGCATGGCAGCCAGCCATTTGTTAGAGTCCTTACTTTTGACTGCTTCCGTATAGGTCAGAGGTTCGTCATTCTCAATGACTTGGGTTTCATTGTTCTCAATAATGAACCCATACCTAACAGGTGTATTTCTTACTCTTTTAGACCTACGGATAGGAGTTATGTGTTCTGGTTCTTTTATGTGATTATATGGTTGAGAAATTTCTATTTGATTTTCTTGAACTTCACTAAGTTCAATATTTCTGCCACTGCCCTTTTCTAGGATAAATTCTTTTTCCATGAAAATGGCATGCCTACTTACAAATACCTTTTGTTCAGTAGGATGGTAGAATAAATATCCTATACTATTTCTAGGATATCCAATAAATAGACATCTGTCTGATCTAGCATCAAGTTTATGTCCAAAGTTTCTTTTGACATAAGCTGGACAACCCCATATCTTAAGATACTTAAGATTAGGTTTCTTACTTCTCCATATGTCATATGGAGTACTAGATACAGATTTAGAAGGTACTCTATTCAAGATGTAAATTGCAGTCTCCAGAGCATGACCCCAGAAGAAAATAGGTAATTCAGTGAAGCACATCATGGACCGTACCATATCTAATAAGGTACGATTTTTTCTTTCGGCTACACCATTTAATTGTGGTGTATAAGGAGGTGTCCATTCAGAGAGAATCCCTTTAAATTTAAGATAGTCTAAGAAACTCACTAGATAAGTATTCTCCTCCTCGATCAGATCGAAGGATTTTTATACATTGTCCAGTTTATTTTTCGACCATACTTTGATACTCTTTAAATTTATCAAAGGCTTCTGATTTGTGTTTCATAAGATACACATATCCAAACCTAGATAAATCATCAGTGAATGTTATAAAATAAGAGTATCCTCCTCTGGCTTGAGTTGTCATAGGACCACATACATCCGTATGTACAAGTCCTAATAACTCATTTGTCCTTTCTCTATGTCCACTAAATGGAATCTTGGTCATTTTACCCATGAGGCATGATTCACAAGTACCCAGTGATTCATAATCAAAAGGATCAAAGAACTTTTCTTTGTATAACTTGTTAATCCTAGCCTCACTAATATGACCTAATCGACAATGCCAGAGTAAAGTATTATTTATGTCATCTCTCTTACATTTTTCTATTTTCATCAATATGAAATATATTATTATCCAAACATAGAGTCAACAAACCATTGCTAAATATGCCAAAACAAATAATTTTCATTAGAATATTTGATCGAGCAACCTTCGCTCGTTACATTAAGACTATAACCTTGTTTTAATAACAAGGGTATAGATATAATATTTCTAATGATCTTAGGCATATAATAACAACTTGTAAGCTCTAAGATCTTTCCATAAGGTAACTTCAATATTTTTGTCCCTACAGCTTCTGCCTGGATAGATTCTCCTCCAGCGCCATAGAGCTTGAAGTCACCTTTCTTCAAACTCTTAATTTTCTACAGCCCCTGCAAAGATTTGCAGATATGAAAACCACAGTCCGGTATCTAATACCCAAGAATTTGAAAATGGAAAGAATTTAATGATAATATAGTATGTATCTCATACATACCTTTTGGTGCATTATTTGCACCAGACTTCACGGTTGCAAGGTAAGCCTTGCAATTTCTCTTCCAATGATCCTGCTTTGCCGCAGTGAAAATAGGTCATCTGTCCGGAGACCTTCTTCCCCTCCTTTTTCTTCTTATTTATACCACTTTTAGGATTCAACCTTCTTTTTGAACCCTTTCTTGCCTGCCTTCTTCTTAGAGATCCCATCCACAAGAAGAAGAGGAGCCTTATCTTTCTTGATATGGCTTTCTGCTATCTTGAGCATATTTAATAGCTCAGGCAATGAAGAATTCAGTTTGTTCATGTGATAGTTCATGACAAACTGAGAAAATAATTCTGGGAGTGATTGCAGGATCAAATCCTGACTTAACTCTCCATCCATTACAAAACCTAATTGACTTAATCGAGTGATTAGGTCAATTACCATCAAAACATGATTTTGTATGGATGTTCCTTCTATCATTCTTGCATGAAATAATTACTTAGATATCTCATATCTAGCAGTCCTACTATGCTCTCCATAAAGCTCTTTTAGATTGAGCAATATGGATTGAGTGTCCATGCTATCATGCTGCCTCTGTAATTCATTATTCATAGAGGCAAGTATGATGCATTTGACAGTAAGAAAATCATTTTGCCACATCTTGTATGTGGACTTATCTTCATCTGTGGCATCATTTTCTAATGGCTTAGGATCAGGGGTGTCAAGAATATAGGAGAGTTTTTCTTGACTGAGTACTATTTTAAGATTTCTCAACCAGTCAACATAATTTTGATCAGTCAATTTATTTGAATCCAAAATTGAACGTAATGAAAGTGAAGAAGCCATTTAATCTACATAATAAAGAACAATACATAAGCAGAACAATTCATGATGACAAACATAATTAAATTAGGACTTTAATTTAATTATGTCTCCCACTAAAAATCATAACCCTCTTATTGATTTTCTTAGTGAGAATAAGATCCTAATTCCTTATAAAAAGTCTTGTGGTTGCACAACAAACTTGTTATAAGTTCAAAGGTAGGAAACTCTTTCCAATTGCATTTTATGCAACTCTCAAAAAACTTTTGCCTCTAAAACATTAATAGCCTTGTGTTAACACAACAAACTTTAATGTTTTAGTTTAAGTAGAACCCTTCATTTCTATACAATCAAAAATGAAATATAACTACTTTTGTGGTTACACAACAAAGTAGTATATTCAAAATACTGTAAGCATCTCAATGCACTAGATTAATATTACATCTTTCCCATGATAGATCTTGTGGTTACACAATAGAACTAATATGGTTCTGGACATAATAAGAAAATAGTATGAAGGAAGGCCTTAATGTAGTGAATATAATATTAAGCATTTCAATCTAGAATTAAATTAATCAAATCGGCCAGGTAAATGGGAGAGAAATGGGAGTCCCTCCA
This sequence comes from Cocos nucifera, assembly GCA_006176705.1. NCBI lineage: Eukaryota > Viridiplantae > Streptophyta > Magnoliopsida > Arecales > Arecaceae > Cocos > Cocos nucifera. The sequence goes on from QRFJ01007006.1 coordinate 103,256, forward strand.
TTGCTTTCCTTAGACACCAATAAATTTGGCCAGGTCAGACAACCGAACCAATTAAAAACCATGTTCTCTTTACCAATCATGAACCAATTTTCCTAGACACCGATAGATCAATTAGACATCCTGACTGATTCAGCTATAGATTAATTACACTACAACTTAATATAATTTTTCATAGAGGGATTTAAAAGGTCTCGATGTACATACTGATTTAAATCAAACTAAATGCCTAATAGCATCAAATATAATAAAATATATATATCTATTAACATGTATAATTATTCTAGGACAACCATCATTATATAGTGAATACTCTCCACTATATCAGGGCAACCTTTACAGAATAATATATACAACATAATCTCATTATGATAAGTAAAAGAATATGATCTCATCATATAAATAGAAACATGCTAAAAAATATTATACCATATTTTTCATTTATGCTATTATGTTATAAGCAAAGCATTATATGATTTAACCTAATAAGGCTCGCTCTGATACCACTGTTGGTTTTGGTGTACAGGGTGGAAGCATGGATTTCAAAGCAAAATATGAAATCAAAATAAACCAAACCCAAAACCCTAGGACCACCTTATTAGCAATTAAATCATATAACATGCATTTGTAATATAAAAGAAAGTATTAGAACATACCTCTTATCGCTAAACCCTAAATTAACCCTGATTGTCGGTAGTAGTCTGTCAGGGGTTCCACCAGGTGCCCACATGTTCACCCTCCAACGTTGATCCACATAGAGACTTGATCAAGACACCAGCACCTCTGATTTATATAATTAAAATTCTTGTAATAAGAACTTTCAATTAAATGGGCAAGACCTTCTTAAGCCTTTATGTCACCTTCCTTGCCTTTCCTTATCTATCTTTCTTTTTCTTTTGTCTTCTTAATTTTTCTTCCTAATCTCTTAGTCTTAAGATGACTTCTTGTCCTTATAAAGACAAGGTCTAGATAAGAGAAAGAAAGAAAGAAAATTGGACAAAAAGAAACTCTTGTAAGAAAGAAAAGATAATGTTTTCCTCTCCCGGACTCTTGATGCGCACCCTTATTTATAATGTACGTAAGGATGCCAACAAAAATCTCACACCCTTTCCTTATCCATTTCTCATGCCCCATCAGCCAATCTCATGCCTCATCAGTAAAAAAATGAGATATAGACTTAGTCCAAGAGGTGCCTTAAAGCAGAAGGACTCTTGGACTAATTCTACGTAAGCTTTTTACGAAGAGTCGCAATGCATCATCTTTGGCGCCTCCCTTTTCATTCCATTA